>BMAO01003251.1:0-22586 GCA_019973975.1 Trichonephila clavata | reverse complement strand
TTCAAGTTGAAATTTATTTTCTAAAATACAGTTTCATAATTCATTTTTTAAAATTTTTTTGTGAAGAGGCATAGTATGTAATACAAATAGAATTATTTGAAAACTTGTCAATTTTGGAATGTTATTTACATTAAAATTATAACAAATTAATATAAATATTCAATGAACAATGACGATTAGAGGGGAGTCAAACATTCGCAAAAAGAATTGAAAATGGTGGTTTATTTACTGAAATTGCAAGGCAAGTAGGTGAAAATGTGATTACTTCGTATATGTAAAATTTGTTTACATAATACTAGGCAGTAATTCTAAAGTTGTGGTGACAAAAGGTTTAAAGACAAACAGAACTTCATTCAAAGCTATCCAATATAACTAAGATGCAACTGTGTTTATGTAAAATTTTAAAGTTTTTCTCTTTCAAATAGGGCTGCAAATAGGTAATTACAATTGCAGACCTAGTATATTCCCTTGGGAGCTGGTATTACTTTTTAGTGTGGTACCGACAGTGGATACCAATTGCCAAAATGTTATACTGACTCCCAGTTTCCTTTCCAAAGGGAGGCACCTGAGCTCTGACAATGCAAAGTTGTACTTTGGATTTAATTTTGCCAAGAGCCAATTTTTTTTTTTTTTAAAATTTTTTTGTAAAACTTAGATTTAAGAGAAAATAAAATCATTTCTTGATCTACAGCAACATTTGAAAAAGTGCTATTGGTAAAAGAACATATTGGCAAGACAAATGACCAATGGAAACAGATGGTCTGATAAGAACAAATATATCTTTATTTGGAAAATATTTGTAAAAAATGTCTACAGCATAGAACAAAAAAGGATTTGCATTTAGATCCTATTCAGCTAATGTCAAATATTCTACTAGCATAATTAAATGAGCATGTAAGTCAGAAATGATGTAAGCTAGCTATAAGTAATTGAAAGTACAATGAATACGTGAAAATATACAGATACAATCTTGGATCCAAGTCTAGCATTATTCTATTAATGACTTATTTCTTAGTAATGCTTGCTCCTTGGCTTACAGCAAAGACATGAGTGAAACAGTGATGACTTAAAACCTTTTGGAAAATCTGAGGCCATCATTTAAAAGTAGTCCATTGAAAATTATAATTTTTATTCAAATTTTAACCTGAAACTTTTCTAAACACTTACAAAAAATTTTAATAAATTTATATATTTAATATACGCAAGATTTACTTATTAATTCAAATTATTCTATAATCAACTAAAAGTTCTATTTCATAAAATACACTTTTTTGATGTTTAATTTCTTAAGATACTTCACTAAACTATGGATGAAACATTTTTTAAATAACTTCTACCAAACCTTTCTAAATTAATAAACAGTATTTTAATTAAGAATCTAACAAAGTAAATGAAATATAATTTTTAGTTTTAGCAAAGTTTTTATTAGCACAAATAATAACTAAAAAAAGTGTTTCTGAAGATATAAAATGTATATAATTTTAAATTAAAGGTAAATAAATATAAAGAAGCTTACTTGTCCTGTAGGAGCTACAACACTTAATTCAACTAGGTATGACTGAGAAACTGGTTCAATACTGTCTGTATTATTTTGTTGTAACAGCTAAAGTGAAAGAAAAGGAATAATTAATTACATCAAAAACAAAAGTTTTTTTTATTTAATTTTAAACTTTAGAAAAAAATTAGTTCATATTTATATACTTACACGACACACTTTGGCTACAGTTACTTTCATTCTACCTTTTCTAAACATAAATCCTTTCAAGACAAATTCATAATCTAATCTAAAAAAAATTGAATTAAATAGTACAAAGCAAGCATTACCTTTAAATATGAACAAATAAAACAATTTTGTCATAAAGACAAGCATAAAATAAGTTTTAAATATGAGGAATATTTAGTTTGAGTAAGTGTATCCAATTCTTTAATATGTATTAAAGAATTCCACAATATTATTATCTTTAAATATTTCAATTTGGTATCATTTTTCATATCTATATGCAAAATTCTAAACAAAATGCATTAATTTTTTCTCATAAGGCAAACAATTTTATAATTATTTATTGCTTATATAAAGTAAATTAGGTAAGAATACAATAAAATATGAATTTCAAAGAAATAATAATATATTTCCAATAACTAGATGTAAAACATAACTAGCTAACAAATATCTTAACACTGTGTGTAGATACATATGTAAATTAAAGAAAATCCATGGAAATAAAGAACATACATTTCATACTAAGACTACAAATGTTTACGTCCCCCCCCCCTCAATACCAATGCTTGGAATTAATATACATGTCTTTTAATAATAGGCTTCTCAATCTTTTAATAATGATGAAATAAATATCAATATTGGATTTTCTGATCCAATAAGAATTACATGCTCTGTGTTATATTCATGTGCAATAAATTACCATTATTTTACATAAAAAGTCTTCAATGAAAATTGGCCTTTCCGAATGAACAAGTAAACTATTATTTCACAAAAAGTCTACCAGAGTCAAGAAAATATTTAAACTGAATTTAAACATTTGGTTTAAAAAAATGAATGATTTAATACAATGTGGTACTTAAAAGCAGCTTCTTCATAAGACAAAATATTTCAATAAAACTAATTTTTACAGATCATTAAGAATTTTACTTCAAATTTTTAAATACAGAATAAGTCATTTAATATAAATAATTTAAGAAAACATTATATAAAAATCTTATTGCAAGTTTCATGCATAAAAAGCTCTATCATAAAGAAAAAATAATAAATATACCTGAAGCCAAGTTCATTAAGGAATTGCACAACATTACTTGAAGTATCAACATCAATACAACTACGAATCATAGTTGCTCTATTTTTGTCTCCTATTTCAGGTTGTCCTATATATCTCAAATGCCTTTAGACAGAAAGAAAAGAGTTAACACATGAATATTTAATTCAAAGAAAAGTGCAAAGGATTGCAGATTTAAAAACATAAATGTACAATAATTTTTTAAATATTAATTTACCAAGGCATTTCTGGATGGTCTAATGCTTGCCTGGCCCTTAATACTAATGGAGTACCTGTAGACCACCTAAATAAAAGTTATCAAAAAGAATTAGAATACAATGAATTTTAAAGAATACCATTCATGATAAAAAATATGCAACTTCAAATCAGCTACAATAAATACTTTAAGAAAGTAAAAATAACTAAGAACTATAACTTAAAAAAATAACTAAATATTTATACAATAATTTCAAAAAACATTAAAATTTTATAACTATTTTCTGATTATAAATTTAACTCTAGAAAACACAAATGTAAGAAAGAAGTATAAACAGAATTCTAAAGCAGAGGTTCCTAAACTTTTTTGTCTTATAGACCCCTTGCCACGTTTTCAGTTTGGGGTAGACCCCTGATTAATTAATATTGATTTTTTGCAAATTTATCAACTTAAATGTCTTTTTGACAGCTGGTACTACTACTCCTACTTTAAAAGAATTAAATTTCTAACTGTGTGTGTGTGTGTATAGTGTTTAAAATTTAAAAAGCACATGTTAATTCATAAATGTAACTGTTAAATAAACAAACTAAACAAAAAAAACAAATGATTTTAAAGGGAGGAAGGAGTCTCTAGCACTACAATATCAAATTTTCAACATTTAGTATAATCTTGTTTTATTTAACCTTAAATTTATTCTGTTAGTGTCCATTTTTTTTTTTTTTTTTTTTGAAATTGGCAACCACACTGAAGCTCCTTCACACTAGGAAAAGCAGTAAAAAACTTCCTCATGATATTCCAAAGTCAAGACAAATAACAAGTTTGACTTTTTAAAACCAAAATTGCTGCATCTGTTTCTAAATTTCAGGATCTTCGTTAGTGTTTATTACGATCAGTTCCTATTGCAATGTGACATTTTTTTTCAATATGACTATACGAATTCATTGCCTACTGTATTACAATAGTCAAATCATTCTCAAACCGAACTTCAAAATCAGAATAAAAAGCATTTAAATGTTGAACGTAGGGTAAAACGTTCTGACAGAATGTCTGTGGCAAATTTAGAAAATTCGGACCTTCACTATTATACTTCTTTAACTTAACTCAGGAAAGAGAAACTGAAATGTTTCTTGCTTTAATAAAATTTATGCTGTCACCTTGTAAATGCAAATTAATTTCATTATATTTAGTAAATAAATCTGTTAAATAGGTAAAATTTGGTTTCCACATGATTATAAATTTTTTGCTAAAATTAGTCATGGTTTAGTTTAATGAGATCCACTATCATAGATCCCAAATTAATTTTTGGCTGGTGTAGACCTCTGGGGATCTATATAGACCACTTTGGGAATCACTATTCTAAAGTATTAATATTTGATAAAACTAGAACACTTCTTAAGATCTATAAGCACACTCATAAACGTAGCTTCTTCAAACAAATATATTCAAATCATGGAATCTTAAACTAACAAATGCTGAAAAGAAACAACAAACAAAAAGAACCAAATTAAAAACTCTTTATCAAGTATGTGCTGTGATTTATGCACTGCATTCAATAAAAAACTTACTGAAAGTAACATTAAAACAGCAACAAAAAACAGCATGCAGATACTTGTAGGAAAAAATATTTTATAAATTAAAATGAAATATTGTTACAATGACATGGATTTTTAATGAAACATCATGATTTAACAACTTTTTACAGATATAATTAAATTATGCATAAATTTGAGTTCTGTCTTCTGGATTTTTATCTTTTTCAAAAGAGGTATTTAAATCAAGACTAATACAAAGAAGTTCTATAGTTATTATATAGTTTCCTTTTCACTAATCAGCCACATTCAAAGGAGATTTAACTAATTTAACAAGTTAAAATAATTACTAAATCAATAAAAATGTATTCCATGTTATTAATTATTATTTTTATAAAGGATTTCTTACAATAAGTTAGCATAAAACAAGAATTATTTTTCCATATTGATTGCCAGTCATGCAACGTTGTGTTGATAATTAACGCCATGATGCAGAAATAGATTCTTCCCAGAAAAAAAAATTCAAAATACTCTTTTTAAATATGATTAAAAAATGTTATAAATCATGATTATGCATACCTTTTGTGTATGATTACTAGATATTATAAAGCCTTTTCCTCTAGTCAAATATTTTGACAACATAATAGTATGTGATAGATACCACAGGCAAAAAAATTTCCAAATACCACATAATATGCAAGCAAAAAAGGATTATTATAGTATTATATATTGAAGAAAATTGTTTATGCATCATCATACAATCTGAGAAACAACCATGAGATTTATCATACAATCAAGAAAAGACTGCAATATTTTGTCATTACATGTACCTAGAATGAGTGTTTCATTACAAGTAACATTAATAATATGAGATACTACATTTGATAAACTAAAAAAATATTTACTACAAAATTAAATATTTAATTTTAACCTGGGAGGAGGCTCACACTCATTACTAATGCTAGTAGTTGTGTTGGAGTGACTGAGTTACTCCAATCCTATTTTAAATTATATTTATTGTACATGATGAAAAACGCGTAATTCCAGTTAATATTTTAACTAAGAGAAAAAGTACACTTACTTACTTTTAAGTACTTTTTACTTTTTCTTTGATAATTTGAAAAAAAAAGTCGAATCAAACTGAACAGAAATGTTTTAAATGTGCATTACTTTAAAAAAGAATACAAATCACAGACACATGAATTTTTTTTACTAACATTATAGGAATGATATTTGCAGGCAAAACTCTCCTATTTTGTTCAAGTTATTGTAGCTTTATTGCCCTTTGATGATCCACAAATAGCATGCTGAACTTTTCTTGCTTGCATCTTTTTGACAGGGCGCTGTGTATCTTGCATTTGAAAGTTTTTCACTGAACTCAAACATTTCATGTTAATCACTTTTCTAAAATTTACTCTTGCTATCATGATTAATATCCATAATTTCATCAAGTTCTTCCTTGCTTGATCAGTTTCAACTTCATCCAATAGAGACTGCAGATGCCCTTTTTCTTTATATTCTGTTTATTTACATTTATAATCCATAATAACTCATACAACACAGCAATCAAAACCACTAAGTCATTCACAGGGAAAAAATGTAGCCTGTTCATAAAAAATATTTTGAATAAAAGTGGCTAAGCATAACCTAGTCATCCCAAATATTTATAGATTGTAAAAAAACGCTTACCACTCCCAAAAAAAAGAGGGGGATGTGTGACAAATACATTTTAGTTCCCATGAAGACTGTCATATAGGAGGATACTAACAAGGTCATTGATAAATAATACAAAGTTTTCCCAGAATTAAAGATTTCATGAGCCAGCGCGACCGCTCCCGGATAACAGGTATGATACTACTCTAATTAGAATTTTCCTCACGTTTTTAAAAACCTGACTCCCTATACTTAAGAATAGAATAAGATGAAACAAGTATTGACAGGAACTTAAGCAAAGGTATTATATTAAATCTATTACACCAAACTGTACTTACGTATTTGGAATACCATCTCATAGTCGTGGAACGCTTCAGGATTTTCATCCGCATTATCACATAAACCACGTAATCTATGTAGTAAAACTTCACAAGAAGTGTCCATTATGCTACCTTGCATTAAGAATTCTTGTTGTGGAGCAAAATTAAAATTTCTCCTCGAAGTGGCAATCGGTTCCATTTTCTATTTGATGGGAAATGAAAACTAAACTGATTTTTCTCAGTAAATCAATTTAATTTAGTAATTTAACTTTTGAAGAATTTAATTCAACTGCATATCATACAACAAATTCTCTGAATAAGTACTCAAATACCAATGCTTCCTTAGAAGTTAACCAAGATATATGGTTTAACTCAAGTACAAATATTTAGTACATTACATATAAAAATTGATTTTAATTTTGACACACATATATGATAGACATATATGCCGAGTATGTTTCTCATCAGTTTGATTTAAAAATAAACAAACTTAGTTTTATTTCAGTTCAGTTTTAATGATTGTATATCAAAAATCAGAGTTCCTTCTATTTCTTAAAATTTTAATATTAGAATAATTAAGAGGGTATCAAATCATGCTTTAAGTGTACAATATTTTTGAAAAAAATAAGGTCAAATTATTATTGTTAAAAATCATCGCTCAGAATACTTTGAATAACTGCAACTGTTGTTATTTTATCCCTCTTTTCCCTTTCCCCTTTGATGTTGCTCAAAACAATCGTATATATTTTTGTTTTTCTCTTGTCACGGAAGTAGACTATGAGTTTGATTAGACTCGATATTGATTAAAAATTATTAAGAAAATGGAATCATTTTTGAAGTCCGACAGAATAAATTTAGTTGCTGCAATAGGTGCTGGCGTTGTTTTAGGAATCAGTGGAATATATTATTATTATAAGGCAAATAAATTAGTTGCAACTAAATTAAATCATCTTAGTGGTACTGTTGATAGTCTTAGGCGAGAATTAGAAGAACTGAAATTAGCATCTAGATCAGACAGAGAAAAATCTCATAGATCGCCGATTGGAAAAGGAAATACTGTAAGTTCATCAATACCTGGAAATAGATTTTACAGTTTCACAAGCAGTCTTGATGATCCGGATGAAGAATATTTTGATTTCACTGACACGTAAGTCAAATGATTAATAATAAATCTGAATTTTTTTAATGTAAATGTTACCTAAAATTTATGTGTTATATTTTTGTGATATTTGTATGCAAAAATTCATTTGGTCTATTTTTAAATAGTTATCTTTTAGCCCAACAACTTGCCAAAATCAGATTATGTTATCACCTTTAACTCTAAATTATTCGAGAACTTCGCGAGATAGTTTAGTTTGATTACTTCGTAGATTTATAAAGGTATTTGGAAAGTAATTTATGATTGCCAAAAAAGTTATATGGTAATTAAATAGTTCTTGTGTAATCTCTCTCTGCATATATATTTTTTAATTTAGAAGTTAATTATTTGATTTTTAATTATTGAAAATGGAGTTTTAAATAATTATATTAGCATGAATTTATTTATCTAGATTAATATAACTTGTTTGAATGTGCTGGAATTGATAATGGTATTTGTTCTAATTTACTCATCGTGATTTAAATGGTACTAATATCTATATTGTATAGTGTCAATAACCTTAGATAAGAATTGGGATTAGCATCTGGTTTGAGCAGGAAAAAGTCATAATCAACCTCTGGTAAAGGAAATGTTACACTTATTCTTAATTATAGTATTTACAGCTACATATTTAGCCTTGATGATTCTGGTGAAGCATATGTACATTATTTCATGTTAAATAATGTTCCAAATATTATTAATTGTTCAATAAATTTGAGACTTTTTTGAATTAGATGTATACTTGATTGTTCGTTGTTACACACATCATAATCATATAGTTTCATTGTATTTTGTAACAATTATATTGCTGCTGAATAGTTGGAGGAGAAATAGGTTTTTGTTTTTTTACCATTAATTTAGTTTGATATTTTTTGTTAAAATGTGTGTGTAGCTCAGTACCAATAAACAGTTTTTAACTATAATGTTATTGATATCTTATTAATCTAAAGGAATTTCTAGAAAACCTGGTAAAAAATTGAAAAAAAAAGCTGAAAAATAGTTTTTAAAGTCATTGCAAATGAAATCACCTAAATGTGCTTATTAAGCATAAAAAAATGTAAGGCATAGCTTTAATAAAAAGTATGTATACATGTAGATTTAATAAATTTTATTCAGATTTGACATGTATATTTCAATTTTGTGATTAGAACTAAAGATAGTAGATTTAAGCAACCACTTATTTTTTCAAAAATGTAATTATACATCTCTTCAAGATATTTGTAAGGTTTCAAAATCATTCAGTATTATAGCATTTTTACGTTATACTGCAGACTTCTTTGTGTTGCATGCATTCATATTTTTTTTATTTGCTTTTCACAGTCTTAATTAAAAATCTATTTTGTTTTCATTATTAAAGTTATTTTATAATTTAACTCATTCATTTTTGTGGCTTGTTTTGAAGTGGCTCACATTTCAAGTTCCTATTTTACCAATATAATTGTTTGAGGTTGATTATTCATTTCCTTATGATTGTCTTCATTTTAATTCTCTCAAATTTTATGTGCCTTAGGATTTGAAGTCTTGAGTTTTGTCTGCAAAAAAGTAGAAATGTTTTTATCTTCATTGAATAAAAATATTTCTATGTAATATAGATTTTGAATCATAGTACATAGGAAAAAGTTGTCCATGTATTTGAGATGTTGTCTCTCTGAGCATGTATTTTTGTCTGAATGTATGAAAGAATGTAAAAGAGTTATTGAAGGTGAGCTCAGTGAGATGAGAGCTGATTACTGAAGAATTAAAGTCACTTGAGGTAAAGGTAGCTCATATATCATTAAGCAAGGAAATCTTTCCTATATGAATGGATATCAAAAGTTTTGCTTAGATACATCATCTGCACAAGCCTAGATAAATTGTAATAGCATTGCCTTGAATGACCAGGTAATGCTATATTTTCAAAACACACCGAGAAGAAGGCAGAAACAACGTTTTTTTTGACAGATCTAATTGCTTTTGTGTTTATGTATTTTGATATTAAGCTGTATTAAGTTTATGTATTTTGCTTTGGTGTTTAAATAATTTCTCACAACTTTATCAATGTTTTATATGGTGATAACTATAGGTTTTCACTTAAGGAATAAATGATTCATTATTTCTTATACTTATTTCATTGCATATGGGGAATATTTGGTTAATTTTTTAAAATTTCTAATGGGCTGTAAATTGGTGTTTTACCATTCCAGACCTAGTACATTCCCTGGAAGCTGATATGTCTTTTTAGTTCAACACCATAGAGGCAGACACCAATCACCACAGGTAATTTTGATGCCCAGTTTCCTCCCTAGAAGGAGGAACCTAGGCTCTGATGATGCGAACCTGTACTATAATTTAATTTTGCCGAGAGCACTCAAGCCAAACAGACACTCTAGGGATCTTTTACATGCTGTATAATCAATCATACAACCTGGACGCTGTCGATTTTCTGCATCATGAAAACCCACTTGGGCCAGGGTCGAACCTGCAACCTTAGGTGCAGAAGGCCAGCTACAAACCAATTATGCCACCCGGCTGTCATATTTGATTAATATATGTCCATGGATGTGTGGAATTAATTGAGGGTGTACACTGAGTTACCACTTCATATAGAGCATGTTTTTCTTGAATAAATAAATAAACTTTTATATCAAGTTTAAACTTTTTTATGAGTACCTCTAACGATAAACTTTTATATCAAGACTATTAGCTAAATGAAATTCATGACACTTATGTATTGGCAACCTATTGGCAACATTATATGAAATGAAGGACATGATTGCCAATTCAGCACATATGACACATGCAGAATTGGGGTTTTCCAACTTGGCGAGTTATCTTGAACATTGAGGATTGTTGTGAGATATTATGTAAGTACCAAATTCATTTATGGATTTATGTACCAATTTCAAATATTCTCAAGTGTCCTCTGTTGTAAGTAATCAGAATAAACATTATAACATATGCATTGTTAAATGTTTGGTGTGCTTATTGAAAAAGACAAATGGATAAGAATTTTATCTCTTTAGAGAATCTTATTTACATAGTGTTAGTAGATTTCTCTCTCAGTGGGTGTTTCTGTGCACTGTATAAATGTAAGTGTATTTATGTTGACTTATGTTACTTATGTTATTTATAAAAAAATATAGTTCCAGTATTGTGTTAAATTGGTTAAATAAGAATAGGCAGATTAAGAGTATGCATAGAAATAGAATAAAATTTAAATATTGTCCATTATAGTTTGCTATTTAAGTCTTTTTATAATGTATCAGAATAATATTTTGAGTGTAACTTCTTTTGCTTTACAATTATTAAAAAAAAAAAAAAAACTACCAATAAGATTTCTTCATGTCTCCCACCCAAATTATACATTTTATTATTTTAAAATAAATTTAAGTAAATACTGTATAAAATTGCAAAAATAATCTTTTATTTCACATTGACAGTTTTTAAAGTATAATTATTATGATTGTTTGTAATTTTAGAGAAGAAGGCCTAGCTTGGGCAAGTTTCAATGGTTCTCAAGAATCTCTATTAGTAGATAAAAATGTTGATGCTTTACTTGATGAACTAGATGTTCTTCTTGATTCTGAAACATCTGATAAAGAATATGTTTATAATCGCTTGTGTTCCATGAAAGATGAGGTAAATTATGAATAAAATTTCTTATATGTTTTTTAAAAAAGTAAAATTAGTTTCTTTTAATAAGAAATTATTCAATAATTTTTTATTAAATATGTTTCAGAGTTTTAGTTGTCTCTTTGCATTGTGACAATTTTAAAATATATTTTTAATTTCAAGTATTTATATTGTTTATATTCATTCAGATGTAATTTTAAATATTTTGTGTTGATATGAAATTTTTATTTTGCAGTTTATGAACAATGCAGACTTCCTTTGGCGATTTGCAAAGGCTACTCACCTTTATGGAATTGTTCTTCAAAATCGAAATGAAATGGAAAAGAGGAAAGAATTGGCTTTTGAAGGTAGAAATTAATTTATTGTGATTCTTATGAATGTGTTTGTATTTGTTACCAAGATAACACATTTAAAATATATATATATATGCTTATTTGAATGTTTTACATTTATTTATTTCTGAGTCAACTGTTAAATTTTACTAAATGAACAGATAATAAATAAAATTCACTGAAAAATATATAAATTGGTTTAAATTTTTTTTATTAAACTTAATTATAATTTAAATTTATATTTTACATTTTAATCATCCAAAATAATAATATCAATGATGGTGTTTTTGACAATGAGTACATGTATAGAATACTTTTTTTCATATGATACATTAATATTAAGAGATACTTTAATATGTATATTTTTTCAACTAGAAAATTCAAAAGCAAAGAATTGGGAGATTTATTTTTTGTACAAGTTTTAAAAAAATATGAATATGTTTCTAATTTGGTAATTTCTCATTTAGCTCATGAATATGCTAAGCAAGCACATGAAATTGAAAAACAAAATCCTGAAGTACATAAATGGTTTGCAATAACTGTGGGTTGTCTTGGTGATTTTGTCAAAACTCAGGAGAGAATTATGAATGGGCATGCATTTAAAGTAAGAAAATGTTAATAGAATTCAATACTTATTTATTTCCAAGTCTGAGAGTATATTGTTTTTAAGAGATTTTTTTAGGGCTTTTTAATTGTGCTTTTATGTCAGGGGTGTTAAACTTGTAGACTAACTTGGGCCAAAGAAACAAGGCTTAACTTTAGATGAGCTGCAAAAAGAAATCAAATTCATAGAAACATAGGTTTATTTCAAATAATGCTTTATAATAAATATATATAAAAGAACAGGAAAATTTTAGGTTTATGTCCTGACGCTTGACATTTCTTGTCTGCCACTATTTTTCATATTTGGAGAGAAATTTTGATATTTCGTTGCATATTATTGTATTCTGATATATTGTTTTGTCTTCAAAAATGTATGCTGTGGGATGTGAGTTTGATGCCCCTGTTTTATGTGTATTAATTAATGTCTATGATTGTTTGTATTTTCTGACTTTTTATCACAATCCCATGTTTAGCAAAGTTTTGTTAGCAAATGAAAACTTTAATTTCTCTTATTAGCTTTTATTATTGTCTCACTTAATTTATATTATAGAATATTTTTTGACTGATATTTTATTCATGTTTTATGAGACCCACACATCTAAAGCCAAACATACTCATTTGTACTATTATATGAAACTGCCTGTAGTTGGTCCATATAAATATTTTAAATATTAGATTGCTTTATAAAATTTATTCCAAGCATTACTTCAATGTAAAATATGAGATGGCAACATTTGTAATTAGTAAAATGTTTGATATTTCTTTCTATATATTTTTCTTAATTCTGTAAAGGAATTAATCTCTTTAAGTAAGAAGTAAGGTCTCTATTGTTATTTGATAAATTTTAAAGAAAAAACTTAAATACGTAAAATATGCAATTTAGATAAACTGTATATAAAGAAATTCATAATATACATCCATGTACTATGCGTTTTCATAATCAAAAACTTTAGTTATTTAAGATTAAACTTTAATGAAAAACCATATTTCCATATAATTTTAATTTTGTATGCCATATAATCTCCATTAAATTAATTTAAAGGAGATATTATTTTTGTATGACAAATATCATTTTTATGAAATTTTTATCTTACAGTATTTAATGTTTTTGTCAAATATGTAAAAATAATGTAGAATTTTAATATTTCAAGTTATGTTTTAGTGTTAATCTAGTTGCACTTTCATACTGTATTATGTAGTGCCTTATTTTTGTAATAATTGCTTTCTTTGAAGACTTAATGTTACTTATCAGAAAATGTTTAATTTGTGTCTAGGAGCATGTGGATAAAGCTCTTTCATTAAAGCCTGAAGATCCATCTTTGCATTACATGCTTGGTCGGTGGTGCTATGAAGTAATAATTATTGATATCCCTTTATTTCTCTGTATTTTTATCATTATTTTGTTCATTCACTCTGTTTGTATATTAAAAGGAAATGCATAATTTAAAAATAATTTCACTTGGTAAATTACTATCCTTTAAACATATGCATTCAGAATACGAATCATAAACAGTGGACTCTCAATTCATTATTTAGAATAATTGAATTATCCATCATATTTATGTATATGACTGTTTATTGTTATAATTTATGTATGAGAGGCATTTTTTTTACATATATGTATTTTTATAAGAGTATAAAATATATATATTCACTATTGATTTTCTTTAAGAACTTTTTATTTGTAAAAAAAATATATTGCTGTTGACATTTTAAACTTTTTATTTTTGAAAATGATAATGAATATGTGTTCCCATGAATTACACATAACAAATTCTGATGCTATCAAATGTGTTATTTTGAGGGCTTGTATATTATTGCTGTAACTGCCGCTTACGTCATTACTTGGGGTAACCAAAAGTAATTAATAGAATCTCCGGGTAAATTAATATATTTAATGACATAAGATAGCACAGTTACAAAGAACAGACACTTAGTCAATTACAAGACAAACATTTAGAGAAAATAAGTGAAAATAAGTAAAGTTTACATAGTCCAGGATTTTTTTTTTTTTTTTTTTTTGAGACTCTAGGTAGACTCCTTGTGTGCCAACAAGTATAACACAAGGCTTACAAACGTAAGTCAATACTCGATCAATAGTGGTAGGAAGTTTTAAGTACAGGGATATAAGCACAAATGGGAAATTGAAAGGTAAAAAGAAACAAGACGGGATGCAAATACAATAAACACAGTACAAAATACAACAATGCTCACATGCAAAAACAGAGACATTCAGTAAATAAAATTATACAATGGTGAAGGTTTGGAAGCACATGTGTGATCAGAATAAGACTTTCAAAATACAAATGAGTAAAAGCATGCATACACACAAATACTTAAGAATATACACACAGACATATATATATATATATACATATATATATATATACGCACTTTAAAAAACCAGAGATACATACGTACACAGTAATTGTTAGCAAACACACACAAAATAATAAAATAGTAAAAAAAAACACAATTTTTTTTAAAATAAAAATAATTAAATTGACAATTTAAACAATACGAGAAAAAATGCTATTAATATATGCACAAAACGATGTAAAAGACTTGCTCTGAACAAAGGTAGAGAAAGGAGGAGGCCACGCTATATTGTTCTTTTGTAGGCAATTCATGAGAGTACGTCTTTCGGAAGAGAATTTAGCACAAGCAAATATTAGATGCTTGACATCCTGGACTGAGTCACTGGAGCAAGAACACTGGTCAGTAGGTGACAAATTAAAGCGTTTCAAATAGGCTTTAAAGTTTCCATGCCCAGTTAGAAACTGGGTAAGTATAAAATTAGGTTGAAAGTGTTTAGCTTTAAACGTCTCTGAATAGAAGGAATAAATTCCTTGGTGAAGAGCGCATTATTTGATATAGTCCAGGATTGGACATCGAAATGGGGACACACGCTTGTCCAGATCCAAACTCTCTCTGATGATACTACAGTGTTTCGTACAGTCACACTTCCGGTCCAAGACAATACTGTAATGGTGGCACCTACATTTCGGTCTTGGAACTATACCGTGCGTTACAGACTCCCCTCTGGTTCCATTGACGTCTCGGCTCGGAAACAGGAGGTACTCTTTTTTTTTGTTGTTTTTTTTTGGGCATCCTCTTTTCCTCAGAGGAGCTTCTTCTAAGACCAGGGTGGTCCATACACTTTTCCTATGATAGGAAACTTTGATTGCCAGGGTGGCACTTCTTCTGAGACCAGGGTGGTCCATAAACTTTTCCTATAACAGGATTCTTTGATTGCCAGGGTGGCACTTCTTCTGAGACCAGGGTGGTCTATGAACTATTCCTGTAACAGGGATTTTTTTTATTGCCGGGCGGCACTTCCTTCATGACCAGGGTGGTCTATACTTTTCTATGGAAGTCGTTGCTATTGGATGGGGCCCTCCCCCTGGTTGGAAACATGATTCAATTTTTTCCGCATTGAATCAATTACAAATTTAAACTTTGATTTTTAAATTTTATATATAAACAGACCAAAATTAAATTTGACAAAATATTACTAACAGAATAATAGTACAGTATTATGCCACAAAAAAATATCTCACTTTCTTACAATATACAGTTCAAAAAATTTCATGAATCACAAAAGGAAAAATAAAAATATTTTCGTTTTTTATCATTTTTAATACATAATCAAAGTAAAAAACTTTTTCAAAGTTTTAGCCAAGAAAAAAAATACATATATCATAAAAATGATCAGAAAACACTTTGGAAATATTATAGTTAAACAATACTGATGTATCTGAAAATTTCTTTACATATAAAAAAAAATACTCTATACTATAATGCACACTTGATGATTGACAATAAAATTCTCTAATTTCAAATGTGATAATTAATTTACAAATCAATATTAATGAGATTAAAATAAAACAAATTCTTCAATATTAACTATCTTCTACTTAGTACACCAAAACCAAAATAATAATATTTATATAATATTCATTATTAATCAAAAGGAGTTTGAGCAGTTAACATGAAATGGATTTATAAAACAATTCAAATACGTTTAAATAGAAATACCGTTCATAATTTAATTCCTTCACTCTGAAGTTATCAATAGTACAAACTTGTTTACACTTAGTAGAAGTACTTGAAAATATTTTCCAAAAATTTTAAATAAAAACAGAAATGTAAATACTTTATCAATAACATACAAGGTTTCAAATGTTATATAGTAATACTTCGTAATCAATCATATACTTTCAAAAGAATTATTTTTATCTTAGGCATAAAAAGAACAGAAAAAAAAAATTATTATAAGAATTGCAATAATTTCTTGATAACAAATCCATATACGTGTTATTAGCATAAAATTCTTAATTAGGAAGAAAATATGCACTCATAAATAATTAACCTTCAAATAGCTTTAATCAGATCAACCGATAGAATGAAAATTTCGTTTTCAAAAGATTAGGAAAACTGACAAATGACTATCAACTTTAAATTCAATTATGTTGTTTTCCTGTAACACACAATATATACTATGAATAATAATCTTATACACACACACAAATAACAGAGCATGATTATTTAGAATAACAACACTTATCTGTTAACAGGTTTTCTGGATGAAAATATTCATTCGCAGGGTGCGAATCCTCTTATTGTCGGGATGACAAACACTTCCACCCCTAAGGCTGTGGGGGAAAAAAGCGAGAGAGAGCTGGGGTCAGGCCGACGTTTAGGCGCCAATTGTAACTGCCGCTTACGTCATTACTTGGGGTAACCAAAAGTAATTAATAGAATCTCCGGGTAAATTAATATATTTAATGACATAAGATAGCACAGTTACAAAGAACAGACACTTAGTCAATTACAAGACAAACATTTAGAGAAAATAAGTGAAAATAAGTAAAGTTTACATAGTCCAGGATTGGACATCGAAATGGGGATACACGCTTGTCCAGATCCAAACTCTCTCTGGCAGACTCTCTCTACAGTGTTTCGTACAGTCACACTTCTGGTCCAAGACAATACTGTAATGGCAGCACCTACATTTCGGTCTTGGAACTATACCGTGCGTTACATTGCTACTATAATTGAAGAAATGTCACTTCCGGTTTCATATTTTATAGAGAAGAAAGGGGATTTTCAAAGAAGGTATCTGTTACTTGCATATGTGGTTTGTGCAGTCATGTTTTGAGTTTTTAATTATTTTTTATTTACTCTACAAAAATTACAAATATATTTTATTCATCTTTTGAGCTAGGGTAAAAAAAATTTCAATACAACAATCTTTTTAAGAATAGCTTAAAAAGAATCCCCCCCCCCCCGGAAGGATGGACTTCTTGATAATATAGTTTTATATCAATTCAGCTAAACATGTTTTAAGATGATGTAAAACTGTTTCTCCGTGTTTTTTATTTCTTAATTTTGTTGATCTCCACATCCTCTTAATATATTGCATGTGGATGACAGTCACCAAATTTGTAAAATTATAAGTGTGATTGAAGTCAAATTTTTTTAGTTTTTTTCCTTTTATAATTTTTTATTAATCAGAATAGATTATATCCACTATTTTACTTATTATTAAGTTTTCTTCATTAAAGTTGTTGCACTCTTTTCAAAACTGTAACTTATAAGAGCTGTTCATTTCATATCCTTGTATATTCCTCTGAAAATCCATGTATCTACTAAATGTGATCTCCCCCCCCCCCATGTTTTTTTTTTTTTTTTTTTCATTTTGAAAACAGAATTTTATCAGCTTTAGCTGCCAAATTTTTTTCTCGCTAGTTCTTATTCACACTGCTTCTTTAACAAGAACATAGATTTCTTCTGAATAGTTCTAATCTATTTTTATTTTATTTTTCAAATCAGTATTAATGTCTGTCAATTCCTTGCACTAGCAGTATATAAATATAATAGATTTTTGTAAAAGGACAAGCAATAATTTTTAAAATGATTCTCATTCCAATGTGTTATTTGCAGTTTTTGGCATTGCATTTCCAGTATTCTTGTTTTCTGAAATAAAACTTCATGGCAAGTGAATTTAAGCATTTGGATATCAGAGGCAAAATATCATTCTTAAATAAATTTCTTTCTTCTCTTTCTTAATCAAATCTCGCAATGTCATTTTAAAAATACCAAAACACAGAAACTAAACACTTTAAATGGCAACTTTGTTTTCTTGAACAAACTGGAAATCACATTAGTGTTTATCCTGAAGCAATGACTAGATTATTCTGATTTAACATATTTTTAACTTAAACAATTTTCACAAATACAGTTCCAATAATATACAAATGTACTATTTTTACTCTTTGTATAAATAAAACATTTATTCTAAAACTCTCACTAAACTTTTTTTACAAATAGAGTGTTTGTAAATCAAATTAATCATATTTATATCTTACTTTTAAGTCTTTCTCTCCTGTTTTGAGAAAATGTTTTTAATGTGGGTTTCATCTATTCATTGTAATTCAATTGCTTAATTTAAAATATTTACTAAAACAATGTAATTCAAATATTTTTTAATACATAAATCTATTAAGTTGTCAATCTAATATTTCATATTCATTCTTTAATCTCTGATATTTGATTTTGTCATATCTGAATTTATAAATGTTTTCTGTTGGAATTGTTAAGAATGACTTTTGTTTATAAAAAATATAGCAGTTTTAATTATCATTTGCAGAAATGGCTTTTAAATTATCAATGATATAAATATTGTCATAAATTTCTGTATTTTTATTAGTGAAAATTTTTTGGCTTCCCAGATTACAATTTATTGCAACCCAAAGAACAATGTACAATAACTTACTAGTTGATTTATAAAAAAAAAATTTGTTATAGTAGTATAGTATTGTTCAGTGATTGTTTTGTGGGTGGTCTTTTTCCTTTAGCATTTATTGTGTAATGCTAAAATAACTGTTAATACTTTATAATCACACACATGTTGAAAAATGGTAACATCTTTCAATTTATGTGTATAGAATTTAATTTATTTTGATAAGGCAATATTAAATTAAAACTTGTACTATTAAAGCAATTATTATAAATTGTTATCTTCACAGGTATGATGTCCACTTTTCAACCATTCATATTCTTTAGAACTTGTGTATCAATTTTGATGTAGGTTTTTAAATAATTTATATTTATTCCAAAAAACGTCCTTTAATGTCTTTTAAGGGGAAAATTAAGCAGCTAATAAACTTTCTTTTTTAATTTCTTTAGCTAGAATTTTTGTAAGTTATATAATTAAGTATTAGTCACATTTAGTAATTTTTTTCTCTTTTATGTAGGTTGCTATGCTATCATGGTTCGAAAGAAAGGTTGCATCAACTATATTTTCTTCCCCACCTGAACCACCTTAATTGAAGCAAGAAGTCATTTATTAGAGGTAATTTTTAGTTGTACTGTTGTGAAGTAAAAAGTAGAATATGTTTCAATTTGAAGATATATTCAAAACAGTTAAGAAACAATAATTGATCTGATCTTAAGTTTCAAAAGATTGAGTGTAATACAGAATTTTACCAATGATAAATTGATTTTACATTAATAAAATTGTGAAAACAATATTTCGATGAAAGTTTAAACTTAGTAGACTTTTCTTGTACTACTATTCCTGTTGATCCTGATTTGAAGATGTTTATTGTTGACATTATGTAAATGTGAGTCATCATACATGAATAAATATTGCTTCTTACTGTCTACATTACAAATATCCTACATTGCTGAATAACTTATTTTAATATATAATGATTATTATTTGTTAATGGATTAAAGTGGAGGTGTCGGTCTCATCCCCATGTAGTTGTAGTTAAAAAAGCAAGCTTGAAAGGGACAATTGTCATATCTTGACTTAATTGTACAGAAAGAAGGCTTTTGGAAAAATGATGGAATTATCATTGTAATTTATAATTTTTATGGTTTTAATCAGACAAGAATTTGATTGTGTTTTCTTTGAAAGAAAAATAAGTTTTTTAAACTAAATTAAACTTTTTTTTTTGAGTTGTAAGAAAGCTTTACTAGCCTTTAGTGTTTCCTTCATTTTTTTAAAATTCTGTATTATATCTATTTCTTTAATATTTAGCTAAACTAAATTTTGAAACTATGAATGACTGAGTAGTACTTTTCAATTAAAAAAAAAAATGTATGTTATTTAAATATTGACTTCTTTTCTTTTATATTGATTTTAAAATTATTTATGTTAGGAAAGTTGTTATACTAGCTAACAAAAAGTCAGTTATTACTTCCATATTAAAAATCTTTAGATCCATCTTCTTTGTGCAATTAATTGACTTGCAAGTTATTAAGAAAAACCATATATTATGAACAATAGTTATGAAGACATAAGTCCTTCAGAATTTGTTAATATGTTCTATAATTTAAAAATTATGGTTCTAGGATATAATTTTTTTAAAGCAAATGTTGAGAAGTATTAAATTTTCTTTAAAGATAATTTATGTTGCTATTTTAAAAAATGTGACTTATTTTCTTCCTTCTTTGGTATACTTTTATTTTGTAATATTTTTTAAAGTATGTTCATTTCTAAATTTAGGTATGAAAAAAAAAAGATTTAATTGATGTAGATATGTTAAATTTGTTCTGTAAAATCATTCATATTGATTTGATTTTGCTTGGAAAATTTCTACCTTTGAAATCGTAATTTTTTAGTACATAATGCTAAAAAAATTACTTTGTATTTTAGGCTGAAAGACTGAACCAGATTGGAAAGAAAATCTTTTGTATTTAGCAAAGGTTAGTTCTACTACAAATTCTAACTAGTTAATCTACCAATCAATTCTCACTAAATGCATGCACTTTAAATAATATTTTTTAAAAAGTATATTGTTTTCTGTGAAGTGTAATTGCAGTAACTGTTATCTAAGCTCTTTTTTTAAGCATATATTTTTTTTATACAGAGCTCTTCAGCTCTCAATTTTTACTGAGTAACCTTTACTATATGCAGTAGTTAATAGTAAACTATAAACATAGTAACTTTCCCTGAGTGACTTGCAAATTGAAATAAAATTCGGATTGGAAAAAATTCTCTTTTGTATCATTTGAGGTAAAATTGCTTAAAAATATTTGGAAATATTTACTTCTTACCTTCTGAAAGTCATACTAAAAATATGTTCATCTATAAATAATGGTTTATTACATATCTCTAATTAATGTCTTTGTCTAACAATGTGGCTTGGTTTTTATGTATGTTGACTTTTTGTGTTTCTATTAAAAAATATTCAATTTTTTTTTTATTTCAGACTTACATAGGAGAGGGAGATTATTCTACTGCTATTTCATTAATTGACAGAGCTTTAAGCATACCTGTGATTAGAGAAGATGTAAGTTCTTATAATTTATTTTACTTTTCATATTTATTATTTATTCCTTTTTTGAATTAAATATCAAATTCTTTGTTACCAGTTCATCTAAACATTAAAGTAAAAAATTTCAGAAAATTCAAAAATTTTGTTGCATATATTTTTTTGAATTTAGTAATAAAGTAATATATTCTTGTTAACTTTAATTAGAGTACCAATTATTTTAAGATTTTTATTATTATATTTCATTTTTTAAAATTTAGCATCATAACTTAAAAATGTTTTATCATGTTGTGTGTAAAATAATTTTACATTATGTTCTCATTTAATTTATTTTTTATTATAGATAATATGATTCAAAATGAACTTGAAAGTCTTGAAAGTAAATATCAAACATATCGAATAGAAGAGTAAAACTTTATTAGAAGTTGTGCATCTGAGAGACAAGGCAACTATTAATTAATAGATTTGTATTTCAAGATGCATTCTATTGTTTATATTTTACCAATGAACTTGTGGCATATAATTGTTTTTATTAAAAATGGGAAAGGGAAATTTTTATTCCTTAAAAAAGCTATGTGTACATTTATATAATTTATTTTTCAATTATGTTCCTGAAAAGTAATTTAGATGTTATATACGTTTTTTTTTATTCAGTATATGCTATGTTATTTATTCACATATGTTATTTTATTAAGAACTTGGTTACAGAACAAAAAGGAAAATATTTTTGAACTGTAAAATAGCTAAATGGAATACATTACAGTTCAAAGAGTATTTCATAAATAATACTTAATTTGTTGAACAATTGCTAAGTACTTGTTCGATACAAACTTTGAAATACTGCCAAAGTATTACTCATGACAGGAATTTTATTTTCCTTTATTGTCAGGGAATATATATATTATTATATATTATATATTTTATAAAATATTCTAAATAGTCCTTATAGTATTTATTTTTCTCTCACTAACTTAACTTCATGCCATAATTGTATTCTTGGGTAAACAAATGTACTCTTCCTTTAATTCTAAAAAATAAAAAGTTAAAATAAAGTCCTGGAGTATATCAACCTTTTTCATTTGTTAACTTTTTAGAAATTTAGATCAGTTCATGTAATTTTGCAGTTT
>BMAO01003250.1:0-16023 GCA_019973975.1 Trichonephila clavata | reverse complement strand
AAAGCTTTTCATTTTAACTGTTACGAATTAAATAATATGAGTATTGGAATTAATTGAATAATAAATATGGGGGGGGGAATAAGCAAAAGGTCTATATTTAAAGCATTCTTATATTATATACAAGTTGATAGCATTGGATATAGTCGTAGGCAAAACATTATGTAATTTTTTGCTTAAATATTAAGCTACATCACAAAGTTAATGAAACTCTAAAGACATTGTATAGTTTTCAACTAAAATTTTACATCTTAATAATGTTATTTGTTAAACACATTGTTTGTGAAAAAGCTTCTTTACCCTATATCTCCCCCCCCCTTTTTTTTGTTCAAAATTACATCCAAACGAGTCTTCTCAATTTTCTAAATTCACCTGAATATATAAGTAACTACATTAATCTCAAGAAATTTAAATTAACTGCATTTTCTGCCAAGAACAATTTTTTACACGAGCCCAAAGCCAAGAGAAACAATAATAATATGCATTAAGTCTTTTTAGTTAGGTTCCTGGACAACCAATTGCACTTTTTTTGTGGATGATACTAAAAGTAGGGAATTATTTGTATTTTCTTTCGTTATTCTTGGAAGTCAGAAATCTAATGAAACATCTGAATTGCTTTGTGTCTCAGCATCTTTCAAAATTAATTTTCTGCAGTGGTGTTTAAATAAAATTGAGGTAATCAAGTTCTCTTTAAGCACCTAATGACCGTCACGAAGAAGATAATGAATATTTTTGTAGAGGAAAAGGTGTATTCTTAGACCTTTGATAATGATTTTAAATCTAAGGAAAAAAATAGATATTTTATAATTAATTAGCATACTATTTGAGGTTAATGAATATAATAAAGAAGGTAAAGGAAATTTATTGAATGAATTCATGTGAATTTTTTAATTGTAAAGTAAGACAAAAATATCTTTTCCAGTTATTATATTAAAGCAAATAATTAGCATTAGCTGGATCATACTTTAAATTTCTTTTTATCAAATACTTCGCAATAATTATATTTTTTAAATAATTTTAAATTACAAACAGATCATGAAAAAATGTTCAATGCTAAAATTATTGAGAATATCACTCAAATTATTTGAAATTGTTGGTTATTGGACATTCAAGATTAAACCAAATATAATTCATTCGGGTTGGTTACAATGAAATAGCAATTTAGTTTAAGAATTATTTGTTATTTTAGATTAAGTTACACACAAACAATATATATCATGCCAAAAATTAAGTACAAAGAACGTGGTAGATTTTCCATTACTATCACAGTCCTTCCTTGTTTGGCCTGTACTGATGATGGTGTTCGCTTGAGAGTGCTTCACCTTGTGACATAAAGTATATATTTATTGAAGGAAGAGTAGTTATACAAATTTTATTTCGAAATATACGATTTTTGTCATTATAATATATACATATAATAGCAATTTGGTCGGGGAAGGGTTAATATTATTAATATTGCATCAGTGTGAAATTAGCTTTGATGTCATAATTTCAAATGATAGACTCAAGCAGGGATGTAACTAAAGACCGTAATTTATTCGCTAAATGTGTATGTTCTAAAAAGCGTTTCATATTTTTATATTTTTAAAATATTCTAGTAGTGGTACTTATATATTCAAACGTAATCTAAATGTATTTTTTTCAACTCGAATTGAAAGTATTTTGCCTCCTGCATGTTGTGAAAAGATATACCCCTTTAAAATTATCCTTTCTATTAAATTTAAATTTTTCTTCTAACCATTTTTGCTAAATTTCATTGAACTGGTTATATATTTAAACAATACAGAATATATTACTCATGAGTTAAAAATTATAACAAAATTATACAATGAATTTATTCTTCTTTACTTTAGCAAAACATAACAAACCATCTATGATTTATTTGAATTGTTGTTCATATGTACTATTAGCAGCATCTGCATATTATATTGATAAGTAGAATTTATTATTTGTAACATTTACTCACACAAGAATTGTTAATGCCTTGAAAGTTTCCTCAAATTAGTTTTAATAAACGTCAGAAGAGATTTAAATTAATTCATATTTCGGGAAAAATTAGTTACATTTAATGGATTAGCAATATGTACTTACTACTTTTATTAGAAAAAAGTAGATATTTTATCATGCATTACTGCATTTATACACACTAAATAGAGAGGATTAATTCAAGCGTATATTTAATTAACTTATAATTGTAAAAGTTTACAGAAAAGCTTAACAGACAAAGCGATGGCACTATGTAGCAAAAGTAATCTGGAAAAAATAAAATGTACCTACATTTTGTTCGTAACAAAAAAATGTACTTCTTTCCACCCACTCAGGTGTACATTGTGCCTATTTGTCCAGTTTATGTACTGAACAAGCACTTCAGTGTAATCTCCGGGGGAAAAAAAGTAAAAATGACAACATTTCCGTTGAATAAAAATAAGACTGACAAAAAATTGCATGCAATGCAGATCAGATGGAAGACAAGCGAGCCTTTCTATTGTATTTGCTATCAGATACTGATGTTCTTTATATCACGCTTCATCAAATATAACTGTGGCAGTTGACGCTAATGGAGGAAATTAGGACCCTGATCCTCTTGCCTTAAGGCTGTACTTAAGTTAATACTAGAATCGAAACGATAGTGATATCATGCAGCTGTAAGAGTACTTGTGAACAGTCAACAGAATTGCACTACAGCATCAAGGAAATATGTTTGTATTATGGAAAAAGCATACATTCTAATAAAAAAATAACCTAACACGAAGAAATTACTATACAATATCCTTCAGTATATGTACTTGTAGTGAATATATTATTACTAGGTATTTGGAAATAGGCGCAGCTGGTCGTAAAATAAGCATTGATCAAAGATAAAATTTTAATTCTCATTTTGATAATAAACTGATTGTTCATCCTTAATTTGTATCTATAAACTACCTTGATGCAATTCTGTAGTTCTATAATGCCTTACATTAATAAAAATAGCACGCTTGGAGAGTTATTTCATCTTTCAGTATTCTTCTGATGAATGTGTGGATAACTTGTTAGTAAAATCCAGTTAAACATTTTTTTACTTTAATTTTTGTCTTTTATTTCCCTTTTAATGTATCCTTAATTTCGAGGTGATATTTTTTAAGAATTAATACAAAAACATTTCATACTTGTGAATTTCTTAAAAAAATGAAGTATTTATTTATTATTAAATTTTGTTTTTAAATGAATGAACTACTACTAAACAAATTATTCTTTTACAAAAATATGATATAATTGTTACATTTATATAAGATGGTATAGTTATTACATTTTCAAATTGTGCATTCTGCTTTCCATCTTATTGTAAAAGTATAGTTTGTTTTAATACATTCGTCATTTTAATTAATTCATTAAGGAAACCCAAAATTACATTTTATACAAACTACATAGGATCTTTTATGCGTTTTAAATTAAAAAATATATTGACAGCTTAAGGATATTCGTATGTCAACATTGTACGAATCCAGTTATTAAGTATAATATCTTATACGGCAACTTTTTATAAAATTTTTTGAATGAATATAATATACAGAGTTTACGCTAAATTCGATCTTCAATTCTAAGAGTGATAGTAGAGCAGCATGGGGATTAACAAATCACCATCAAACATGAGGTCGAAAATCACATTTAATCGAAGTAACTTGCAAAAGCAGTTATGAAAAGTGTGGTGTCAAGTGGAACAAAAAGGTGTAAAAAGAAGTATGAAATATATTTATTAGAAGTAAAGTATGGTTAAAATACGAACAATGCATCACAATTGACGTCAGAAAGGCACAAAATGTAGTTGCCACAATAACTGTTTGAAAGTAGTGGCGTTTAGGTCATAAACAGGTGGCACCGACGGACAAAGAGTTTCTTGGACACGTTCAGACAAATCCGGTGCGCTGGCAATGTAAGATGAAGCGACAATGATCCGTGTGATAAGATTCTTCACAGTAGCTACCAATGTATCATACGAAAGGGGTTTCAGATGACCCGAGAAAAAAATTCAAGTTATTGAGGTCCAGGGACGGAGAAATCAAGCAACAGGTCCACCACATCCAATCCACCATTCAAGATATGTGGCATGGAGAGTGATTACACTCTGCAATCGAAAAACGTGCTGGTGCATCATCGTGCATGAACCACACGTTCTGGTATACAGTGGCTGGCAGTCCCTGCAGCATCTCCAAAAGTGCGGTTTGAAGGATACGAGGTATTTTGTGCGATTAAGGTGATCGGGCAGTATACGTATATCCCCGGATTTGCTTGCCCCGTCCACTTGTGTGGCTCATCGTCCTGCCGATGGTTACTATTATCGCAATTTTCACCGATCAACGTAGTTTGCGCCCCCCCCCATGTTCTATGGTGATTTGTCGTTTCCATGCTGCTACTATCACCTCTCTGAATTTCTTCGTCAAATTTAGCAATGTCCTGTATAAAATATCATATGAATATAATGTCATATAAACTATTTTCGTTTGTAACTAATTAGTATAAATAACCTTATGATTATTATACTTCATGGCATTGATTTCATATGTTAAATCCTGTTTAAGCATGTCTGAATAAGTGGAAATGTATGAATTCATATCTTTATCGTATTTCTGCCTTGAAAATCAAATGTAATTTATTAAAGCAATTTCCTTTCTTAAATATACAAAATCATTTAAATCAGCCGTACTTCTGACTGTTTTAAGCATTTTATTAAATTTTACCATATATTTATCAACCTACGTATTTTTTAACAACCATTTCATTTCAGAGAAATTTATTAAATTCAAATCAATTTTATTTAATTTGCTGCTTTTCATTACTGTACTTGATAATCCGAGAACGATTTTTCAGAATTTGTTTCTTAATTGTACTAAACATTGCTTCTCATTTTTCGTTTTACAAAAGCAATAGTTTAAAAAATATAGATTAAAATACGAATAAAATTGAATTATAATTTTAATTTTGATATATTCAAACTTGGTTTGATATAATTTATTGCAGTATATAAAATATTTTCGTGGTATGAAAAAAGTTCATCATATGCATCTTTGAATGCAAATAAAATTTTAAAAAGTCATTTAAAAACAAATACTAAAATACTGATTAAAAAGAAATTGCATAATTTAGTAAAATTATTTTAAAATTGTGACACAAGATTCATAATTTAATGGTTAAAAGTAGAATTATCTCATAACTCATCTAAATTATAAAAATGAAGAAAACTATCATTACGCGCATGTATAGACAATAACATTCATTCACAAAAACAAAATAAAAGTAGATTTAATGAATTCACTGTTTCACGTATATTTTTGACTTATATGCCATTTTGTAAATGAATCGCTACAAAAATTTCAAGTAGAGTTTTTGAACAAGCAGCATAAAATAAAACTAGCTCAGAAAAATCAAGGAAAACCTTATTATTTGAAATTTATTCCCGTTATGAATAATTTTCAACACTTCACTTCAACTAACCCATTTTTAACCTGAAGATATGCATTTAATATGCATAAGATGATGCATAAGTTACATCCCAAAACCAAAGATCTGTAATTTTTCACGCTTGGCAGCTTATGTTCCAGGTAAATCCAGGCAAATTGCTTTCCAGCATCAGTCTGTGATGGATTGCCTAATATCTATCATAAGATGAGCAAATCTCTTCGGGAATACGCTGTTGTCTGCCTTTAGCACTTACTTCGACCAATATAGGAGTTTAATCCATTATAGTAGTATTTCCTGTTACCTTGACTTCTTAGTTGACATGTCGTGGTTGTTAATAAATGCAATGAAATTATATAATTAGTTTTTTTTCTTTAGAGCAAAAATTGATTTTTTTTCCTTCTGTAAACGTATTTATCTCATTTAGGAGTCCAAAATACTATGACATAAATGTTAGTTACTATCCTCCTTAATTTAGGTTTAAAATGAAAATGCAGTAAAAAAAAATTACAAATGAAAAACTATTTATCAATGAGAAATGAGATATTTCGGGATTTCAGTAAGCTAGTTTATTTGTAAATACATAACCAAACCTATACATATAGTAATATAAAATTAGTTTTTTTAGAATTTTAAGAAAATGCATTCTAGAAGAATTTTTTTTTATGCTGAAGGCACTTAAAGGACATTTGAATAAAAGTTCTAATAATAAGCAATGTCAAAATTTGATTTTAAGCTATGAACAAGATTCTTGAATCTATTCTGTTTTTTAATTGTGCAAAGATCAAAATCTCTAGTACTACATTTACACTGTATTTTGTAGGTTTCCTGACATTAAATTATGCAGCAAAATGAATAGTACACGCAAACACCTATGGTCTTCCCACAGATCATATTTTCTATGATATGCTTCGAAATGTGGGATAGCGATACCTGAATGTCATGAATGCAATGTGCCTTTCAGGGAATTGCATTTGCTGTACACAGGGTGGCTTGTCAGTCGCTTTCTTCTGCATCTAATATTACAAATTCATATCAATATTGTTTCAATCCGACAAAATCATTGGTTATTCGGAAAGCTAATGTACGTTATCCATAGATAAAGACTTTTAATGAGCTGATATTATAAATACGCCCGAATGACGTCCGTGTTCTTCATAGAGTCACACCGAAACTACCCACGTAAAATAATTGTATTAAATATCAATGCCAACTATTCAAACAGAAATTATGTTCTCCATTTATAGCTCGTTGGTTGAGCAAAAAGTATCAATAATATACACCTGTAATGAAATGCTAAATATTTATAGAATCAGTATTGTTTAATTTTTTTCTAACTTTTCACTGATTTTATAAGAATTATTATGTACGTATATAAATAAACTTACATATTACTTTAAGATATATTGTCTAATATTCTCATAATTTACAACAATTAAATAAAGTTTTAAAGATCCAAAGTATCTAATTCAGTTGAAGTTTCTTTCCATAAGTAGTCATTTAAAAAATTCTGCACTGGGGAATTTAATTAGAATACTAATTCAAAGCATATTGTAGTAAATCAAATAAAAACAGAGTGCAAATTTAAAATTTGAAATAAACACTTGTATATAAAGAATCAGTTTAGGCTTAAAATTACGTAGTATTGATGTTTCAAAATTTAAGAAAGTTTAATTGAAGAGCGCATATTTTATTTGAATTGAAAAACGCGTCCTTATAAAACTTATTTATTGCATTAAGGACCATTTAACAGAAAAAAAATTAAGATACTAAGCGATACGAAGACACTTAATGAAAAGTTTTAGAATCATTCTATTTTTAACTTCCATGTTTTTGAGTGAAGCTTTAATCTTTATTGTATTATGGATTATGTATTATTATCTGTACGACTTTCTTCTTTATATTTAGAATTTATTTGCCTGTATAATTCGATCAACAAGCCATCGTTAACTCCTGTAAGCTTACCTTGATACCAGAAAGAAATTAATTATTTTAATCCTGAGAAATTAAAATTGCAACATTTATGATGAACGATTATTATTCAATACCCCTTGAGAAAAGTAACTAATGAACGCACTATAACCCTTTTGCAAAGATCCTGGACAATCTGTTACTCTTTTCTAATAAAATTCTGATAACTATTTATTTATTTGTGTTTGCTTTCTTTTATATTGAAAATCAGAATTTTAAATGAAACAACTGAGTTGCTTTCTCACTTAAGAATCTCTCAAAATTAATCTTGACCAGTTATATTTAATTAAATTGCAATGATTGAATCCTCTTTAACTCTTGAACATTATCCTGAGCAAAATCTTAATGTTCTTTACAAAATGAATTAATATTCCTCTTCTAATGATGAATATTTTTCATCTAAAGATAAATGAATTTATATACTGTCAACGAAAGAAGTATTTACAATGGATTTAGGGCTGAATAAAGGAATGGGTCATTTTGCTTTGCTTTCAAAATCAGCCAGCATTAGAAAAGCTTAGAGGGAATATTTATTTAATGGGCTTTTTTCCATATAAGTTCAATTAAATTTTTCTTCTAATATATCCATACTTATTTTAGTGTACGTATGCATAGTAAAATATGTAGATTTCGAGAAGTATGGTTAAAACAATTTACATAACATTGTGGATGATAAATTTTTTTAAATATGAGCTTAAATTGGAATCGTATAAACAGCAATAAAAGATTAAGCTAATTTTATGTATTTTAAGAACTTTAAGCTACTCTTTTGACTAATATAGCAATTCGTTTGAAAAAGCTGTTATGAAAGTTTAACTACCAACTAATAATCTAATTGAACTATCTCTTAAGGTAAAAATTATGTGTTTATTTGTGGAAGGATTTGGGAAACGAATGTTTATTAACAAAGATTTATTTACAAAAAAAAATATCAAATCAGAACGTGCAATTTGCACATGCTAAAGTAAATCTATTATTAAATAAGTTTGACAAGAAAGACGTATTGTTTACTAACTTTGAAAATATGGACACTTTAAAAATATGAAACGAATAAAATTTATTTATTTATTTTTCTCTCTCTCTAAGTGACATACAATGTAATGCAAAAAATATTACTTGAAAGACACAAATATCCTTTATTTGATCTGCTATTTATTCACTACCAGTATTAAATTTCTATCAACGCTTTTTCAACAAAAAGCAACTTTTTTTAAAAACTACTCAAACTAAACTATATCACAAATTATATAATTTCACAAATTCTAATCTTTGATTCTGCCTCCATGCTCTTCAATCATTCCAATCTTATACGACATTCTCTCCCTCTCTTGGGCACATAGCTTCAAAACATTGATATACTAAGAGCACCATCCATTTTCTTAATATGTCCAATTCAATTCTAACAATATAAAATTAATTATTTTTAATTAGATATTATTTCTGATACATAATTAGGGAAGTATTTAATAAAAAAAAGTCAGTGACATTTTATTTTTACCTCTGCGTTGAAAGTTAACTAAAGAGAAAAAGTTTTCTTAGCACAGATTCAGATAAAATAAAAGTTGTGTGAATGATCTATTGAGTCATAAATGTTTTTTCCTGTTTTTATAATTCTTATTTTTCTTTTCTTTTTTAAGAACTTTGAAAATACAAAAAAAGGATGCATTAATTTAATATAAAGATTTCATTGCTGTAAAGAAAATAAATCATGGATTTTCATTGTGAGCAAGATAATGAATTAGATAAATTAAAACTCAAAATTAAGAAAAAAAACGTAGTTGAAACAATTTTAAAGCACGTTTCACTTTCAAGCAAATAAGTTGCGATTTTTGCATCAAAAAATTCTTTTCGCATCTGATGTAGTCATATGGACAGATAAAATAACAGTTTAAAAATAAAAGGATGCATTCCTTAGTTTGAAAAGAATGTGTCAAATACAATGAACATTTAAAAGCCTTCCTGTTTATTTTTCTGAGTTGTATAATTTTCAAATAAGTATTTTTGTAACTTTTAAGGAAAATGTAGTTTCTCTATGAATCAAATTTTAATTAAGATTGTTTCAATTTCTTTGTTTGAAAGCATACTTACTAAATTAAAAGGTAAAAAAGAATGTCATGGAACTATAACTATGTCATGATTCATCCTTCAAGAAAACATGTTATTTAATTTCAATTAAAAAAATACAACACGCTACAATTTGCCAAACGTCTGAATATCAATGATGATATTAACTGTGTTTTTTAAATCATTTTATATTTTAATTTTTTTAAATAAATTTATTAAAGCCTGAAAAATAAAATGTTAAATTCTCTAAAAACGCAAAAAAAATTAAATCAGTATTTTAAAAAACTAATCTGTAGTATCATATAGAATAGTTTTCAGCTTATTGTCAAAGAAATGTGACTGAATGAGATAAACGATTTCAAAACATTATAAAAGGTAATCAAAATCAAATGTTAAAGCAATTAAGAAATCCAAGCGAAAAATAAAAATAATAGAACAAGATTTCATTTTCCTGTTTAAAAATAAAAATCTGATTGCATAAAACACAATCACAGTACCATTCAAAAATTATATTATTATTTTGTATTTAAGAATATTATAATTTTTTGCATTTAAAAATTTATTATTTTTTGTACTTACAATTTTTGTTACTTTTTGTATTAAAAAAAATTATGATTTTTTCCATTTCAATTTTTATAATTTTTTGTGTTTAAAAATTTTATTATTTTTTTGCATTAAAACAATGTGTTATTATTTTGTATTCAAAAAGTGTATTAATGAGGAAAAACTAGAGATTAAGTACGAAATACTATATAAAAGAATAGATGTTGGTGTTATATATGAGTATATGTATATCATTTTTAAAATAGCTTCTAGTAAATTAGATAACTTTTTCATTAAATAGTGCCCTTACCACTTTTTTGCTATATCAATTCAATCAATTATCCTAGCATTGATTATGTAGACGTTTTTATTCGATTGATTTCACATAAGACGAAACAACGAGAAAAGAAAATCCATGTCTTTCTTCTTAAAAAAAAATAGAACGGTATATGATTTTTATACTCTTAAACAGTTTCGAATGAATCAACATTTAAGTGATGTCACAACGAAATTGTACAAAATACCACAACTAGTGAAAATTCTGAAATTTCTATTGTGCAATGATAATATTTCTTAATTCCCCAGGTTTAAAATTATCCAGGTTTCGTTAGAATCATTGATAAAAGTATATATTTTTCATGATCCTTATGACACACAAGAACAGTAGAGTAACAGAAGTTTATGACGGGATGTGGCTGAATGGAACTGATGTGCCTTACTTAGTTTGGCTTTGAAATCTTTGAGTAACGTAATATTTAATCTAAGAGAATGAACTAGTAACTCAGAGTTTAATGGTATAGTCCGTCATACACACACACAATCATATATTTCGATTCAATTTATTTTATAGCTAATCAAAAACCACCCGGGCTCATTAATCTCGTTGAGAGAAAAAAATATTCAATACTAGATAACTAACGTTTGTTATACCCTTTTTAAATATATATGTATTTCCAAAATGACTTAGGACAAGTATGGATATGAAATCATCCATATATTCTTCGAAATTTCTGTAACATTAATAAACTGATCTTAATAGCAATATATGACACAATATAACTCAAAAGAAATACTTTGGCAAAATTTTTCAAAAATTACAAAATAAATTGTTTGAAAAAAGAAGTAACTTCAATAGAATCAAAGTATAGAAAATGTAATAAAAACTAGTATAAGAGGAACAATAATTACACATATTCTTAAATAAAAATAAGATCATCCATGTCCATCCAGTATATAGATTTTCTTTAGATTATGTGTCAGTTCATAAGAAGAAAAACAAACCGAAACTCAACATTTAAACGCGATATAAATATCACCTACTATATACAAAATATATAATACGAATGTTTTTTGGGAAAGCTATTTTGCAATTAAAGTTTTTCGAGTATGAAAATATGCTTCAAAATAAATTAATATGATAAAAACTATACTATCATTCTTAAAACTCAAATATTTTTTTGCATTCAACATTATTCAGGATTTTTTACTCATTCTCTCATAAATTGGATATAATAAGTCATGAAAAATCTCACAAAAATGCATATTTAAAAGCCCATCTTTGCAAAAACAAAATATGAAATATTTATATATTGTCAATTTTTACTAAGTAAATCACATTAAAGACTAAAATATATAGAGGTAAACAATTTATTAAAGTAAACATATGGATTCAGAGCATTCTTTAAAGTAATGTTTTAATGATCTAAATGCTAAATCATGATCTTTTAAATACAAATTAAACATTATATTTCAGTTTAAATACTTTGGAAAAATAATTTTTGTGCTTATATTGGTAGAATATAACCCTTCTTAATTTTAGGCACATAATTTAATCTGTTTATTCTTCGGCAATTTTTATTTTTAACTTATCCAGTATTTATATTACTAAGTATTAATATAACCCCATGCAGCCTTCATTTTAAAATAAAAATCTTATATAATTATTTAATACTTGCTTAATTTTTTGAGCTTGTTTTAAGTACTCAAAGAAATTTTTTTTATAATTTGTAATTTATTATTTATGCAAATATCTGTGCATGACATGAATACCTTTTTTATCCAAGTTCCTACACATTTTTTATACCATAAGATTCGGCAATACAATGACCAAATTTTTGGTCTCTTTGGTGCCTACATCTCTTGTAATGTATTTCCTTATTCCAAGGCGCATGTTCAATTTAAATAGAGCTTTTTTTTACATTCTTAATTTATAAAATAATAAAATATGCAATATATACAGTGATGGCAAAAAGTCCTGAAACACACTTATTTTTTAGCGTAATTTTTGTGTTTGACTTCATTTTCGTTGTGAAATTATCGCACTATCTTAAATATTGCTATTGATTTTATTGTATTTTTTATGCTGATTTCAAATCTACTACTAGTTTCTTAATGACTAAAATATTTTTTGTTGTAAAGCTGCCTGAAAACAGTAATGTGAAATATGTGTAGAATAAAACAATATAGAATAACATAATATGCAAAGAAAATAACACGAAAATTGACAAATACGGTATATTTAATAAGCATTTTGAAAATTACATTGTTGTCAATGTTAGAAAATCAATATTTTATGGGCCAGCCGTTTGCTTTATTACGGCTCTACATCTTTTTGGCATGGAATGCACCACATTCAAAAGAAGATCTTTCGTGACAATATGGTTGAAGGAAAATATTAAAGCTTCAATTAATTCCGTTTGTTTGAAGTTTTTTTCTTTAAATTTCATAACCAATTTTAAAATAATTCTCTATCGGATTAAGGTCGGAGACTGTCCAGGCCAGTTCATTCTATTCACAGTATGGTCTTTCACCATTTCTGGACTACCTTTGCACGAATGACAAGGGGCGTTATCGTCCTGAAAAATCCATGAATGATTCCAAAAAGATCTCTCGCAGTTGGTAGCAATTTATTTTGTAGTATTTCAATGTAATCCATGGCTTTCACGTTTCCGCTAATGATGTGAAGTCTTCCAACACCATGAAAGACATGCAACCCATACCATCACTTTTGTGGGTACTTTACTGTGGGCTTCAGACACTGAGGGCTGAATTCCTCATGAGTGCGTCGTCTTACATAGCACTACTTTGGTTGCCAGAAATACAAAACTGACTCTCGTTACTAAATATTACCTTTTCCCAGTCTTTAATAGTCCATAATGAATGTTCCTTGCCCACCTTAATCGCCTCTTGCGTTGAAATTCAGTCAGTAATGGTTTTGGGCGCGCTTTACAGCCTCGTAACCCAATTTCCAGCAGTCTTCCCTAACAGTTCTTGGGCACACACTCACATTTGATGTCAAAGTCCATTGTTTCAAAATTTGCGAGGAATTAAGCTTTCTGTTTAAAGTGAAATTCTGTGCAGTAACATGTCTTCACGTAAAGATGTTTTTCTTGGTCGTCCTGATCGCCCCCTGTCCGCAATAAAATTTGTTTCAGAAAATCTTTTCAAAGTTCTCACAACAGTAGAAAGGCCACATGGTACTTTAGCAGCAATTTGGCGCATAGAATAACCTTCTTCCTTCAAATGTATTATTTTGTACCTTTTATTCTCAGACAGATATGAAAATTTAGCCATAATTCCAATATTTTCCACAAATGCACTTCAAATTGCTTTCAGTACACTATTTTCCACAAGCACACAACTGCATTCAATACAATAAACCACGTTTCACCTTTTTCTTTCAACCTTTTATCGCTACTGCTTCTGATTGGTTGAAATAACGGAGCATTCATTGGTGGAAAACACACTCACTCATTTTACAGTGACCTTGTCCTTTCTTGTCAAGGTTTTTTCAACATATCTATGAAACTATTTACTTTAGATGAAATCTACAAACAGATTTGAAATCAGCATGAAAAGATACATTAAAATCACTAACAATATTTAAGATAGTGCGATAATTTCACAACGAAAAATGAAGTCAAACACAAAAATTACGCTAAAAATGAGTGTGTTCAGGACTTTTTGCCACCACTGTAGAATAACTACAACAACAATACAAAACCAGATGATAGAAAAATTACTGAATTATTGTTGCTACTGTTTAAAATTAAATAGTTTATTACTTCTTACTCCGTTCGTATTTCCCCATTATAAGGATTACGATAAATATGTGGCACTGGTTGCTACATTCTCCAACCCTGATGAAGCAATTCATCACATACCTTTCACCAGCATAGAGAATTTTAAAATCAAATAGTATATTTTCAGAAATTAACAATCAATATAACTAAAAAGGTCTGCGTTAAAACTATAGCAATTTTTAGGCAAAAACAAACTTAACATATCTATATATAGAATATAATTATCAATAAGCTATATAACTGCATGCATGTCAACATTTATACGACACTCAATACGAAATGTAAAGTTATCACTGTTGAGTGAAAGAGAGTTAACGTTGCACTATAAAGCAACAACAGAACTATTGGTGACGGACTTTGTAATTGTGAACCTAGATCAAGCTACGAAATCGACACCTGAGCTGCTACACCCCATCCTAACTACCACACTACACCAACGGGTGGTCAGTGTGCCTCTACACAATTAACGAGCATCAGTCATCTCTGCATTTCAGATTTTCAGTGGCACTTGGACTCCAAACCATGACACTCTGACTACGAGCCCGTGACCTTGAACCACTAGGCTATCTTATTGTTGAGTCACATCCCCTAGTAGATGTTTATACACGTTCTCGTTTAACACTCTTTCTATCCTTAGTCGCGACTCAAATGGACATTCCCAACCACCCAGAAGTGTTTTTTTTTTGCTTATCTCCCAGAAGAAATCCATGATTTTACTCACTCTAAAAAAATCATAGATGGAGAAAAAAATGCAGCTTCTGTGATCAACAAAGACTGGAGCACCAAGAGATTGAATAACAACTCTGCTCCTTCACCTGCTGTTCTTAGATGGGCATAGTGGAATAGCTTTCACGCCACACACACAAGGATGGCCCTACCAGGAAAAAAATCGCCGATACTTCACCATTCGTCCAGGAACACCCCTTGCCACATTGAGGCAAACAACAGGACTTGAGGGGAACCCAGAAGTAGAGGTAACTGACCAAAAACAGACAGATGAAATGGAAGCAGTTTGAAAGTAATAGGACAACTTCCGACGAAATGTTAACCATTCGCTTTTTCAATGTAACCATATTAGAATACGCAAGAAGTAGAATTTATACAGTCCACTAAGAATTTGCTCTACTTTCGAGTCATGTGAATTTACTCTACTGTAGAATAACCATTCATGATCCTATAAAAGTATATAGTCATGAAAAAATAATTAAAAATATATTCAAAAGGTTAATATTTCAAAAAATATTTGCATTTTTTTACTTATCATTAAGGATTTATAAAAACTGTATGACAATTATAAACTGTGTACTAAATAACGAAAGAAAATGTTTTCAGTTGGACAGTTCTGGCTTTCCTTCACGATTCTTGAGGCGGTTGATGGATTTTCATAATTTCAAAAATCGGTGTTTCTCATTATATTTTAAAATTATGTTATTTTCATTAAATTAGTTTTGTACCTTTACATTTTCATGAAAATTTCTGATTGACAAAATATATTCTTTTTCATACCTTTTCCAAGAAAAAAATTCGATATATATTTTTTTCCTGATAAGATAAGAGATGAAAACATTTTTTAATCTTAAATATTTTAATCACTGACCGATCGGCACACAGTTAATCTTCTTCTAGTTCAAAAGTTGGCTAGTGTGAGATGTAACGATTAATTAAGTTCATTGCATAAAAGGATGCTGGGAACGAATGAGTCTCATAGCCTCAATATATATTTATATATGTAATAATTTCCAGTAATATATTCCTTTAAAATAACTTTTAACTACCAATGGTCCATCCCTTCAGGACCAACGTTTTAGTAATAAGTTAACCCGCCACCTAACGGCAGTATTTAAACTACACCTATCCACCCACTCAGATCATGTGATTTGAGAAGCCTATAAATTCGAGATTCCTGGAGACCATTCCTTTTTCGCTTCTG
>BMAO01003249.1:0-13986 GCA_019973975.1 Trichonephila clavata | reverse complement strand
TCTTCCATCGGTTAACTGCCTCGTCCTTCGACCACTTTTCTACTTTATCCATCCACCTAGTCTCCTCTTTTCCTTTCCCTCTGGAGTTTTGAAAGTTATTTTCTTAACGGGGGGGGGGGGTTCATCGCAATTTCGTAATACATATTCCATCCACCTTATTTAGAAAGCCTTGATCACTCTGACTATGTTGGGCTCTGTATTTCAATTTGAATTGAAGTTCAAGGTTGTTTCGTATTCTCCAGATTCCGTTTTCTCTAACTGCACTAAAATTTTTCATAAGATTTTTCTCTCGAAAGTCATTAGTTTCTCCCATATATATATAGAGAGAAATTTAACAGGAACTTTCAATTCCACTTGAGCATTTCAACAATGACACGTGTAAATTTTCATTTCTTTCATATTTTGTGTACACAGTCGACTCTCGCTCATTCAAACCTTCGATAATGCGAACCTCTCGCTAATTCGAAGTATAGGCTCAGCCCCTAGAAAAACTTTATATTTCGAACTAAAACAATAGATTTTGGTATACTCAATATTTTGGTAACACATAAATGTAAGACCTGTGGCCGGCCAGAATACAACACGCGATAATTCACAGTGATCTAATAAAACTCTCGACAATTCAAACATTCGCTGTCATATAGAGTCCTGTGGGAGCTTACATGTTTTGTGTTCTATTGTCTCTGCTTGTCTCCCTGTAATGTAGAATCATGACTGTCGAAGCTGACTTCGATAATTCTGACAGAACCTTAAGCGTCACTAAACAAACTACTCAACTTCTTCCTTCAAAATCATATTGCGATGCGGACGTTTTTTTATAATCTTCATTTACTCTTGAAAAATCTATTGAGAAATTTTCACTAAATACCATAAAAAAAAAAAAAAAATAAATAAAAAAAAAATGTAATAGATTTTTTTTTTTGTTAAAAAAATTAATTATGTACAGTTGTATTTTTAATAGTTGTTGTTAATACATAAATGTACAGGACTTTTAACTTCTGTATAATATTTATACAGTATAAAGTGTACTTTTTAATTTAAAATAATTTTATACATATAAACAGATTTGTTGTTTGATTACATAGTTTCAAATTTAAATGTGTTAGAAAAAATTCTCTTCGTGTATTTTGGGAGTTTTTCTCCTACCCTCTTGATTATTCGAAGTTTTTCATTGGTCCCTTCAACTTCGAATGATCGAGAGTCGATTATATATGTTACAAACAACGAAAAACAAAAGCTTCATTAGAAATATAAAAATCGTCTGGTGTGTCACACAGTTTATTGGTAATAGAACGCCTGTGTTCTAGACATTTAATGAATTATAGTTTAAAAATCTTAAAAAACACGCTTTATGTTAATCGAACTAAAAAGTAAAAAAAATAATTCTTAATATAAGAATTATTTTTTTACTTTTTAGTTCCATTAACCATAAAGCGTGTTTTTTAATTTTTTTTAAGATTATAATTTATTTTACATTTTTTAGTTCGATCTTCAATAAAAGCATGCATTTTTAGTTTTTTAATATAGCATTTATTCATTGATGAATAAATCTTACATGCTTCATTTTTTAGAATCTTGAATACCCATTGGCATCCTATCAGTGCGTCGCTGCGCCCTGGTTTGCAAAATGTAGGATCAGCCAACTGAAGGAAATTTGGAAGAGTTTTGAAATATTTCATGCGAAAGAAGGTGTTAAGTCAATGATATTTTTCACTAAAAAGAGCTCAATATCCTCTCTGAAACTCCGGTGACCTCTGAATCAATTCTCAGCTGTTTTGGTAAAATGAAGCAATGAATGATGTTTCATTCCTCAGATCCGACAAGAGAATTCAGAAAAACAGACTTTACATGCACGAGTCATTTTCTTATTTCCCTTTTCAGAAAAACTAGACAGTTGCTTATATTATGGTAAGAAATTGCTGAAGCACATTTTCTCGCTTTTTTAGGGTTGTAACTTAATTTTTTGTCACCAAATCTGGAAATAGGATTTTGAGTTAGTCGCCAGATCTTGAAATGGTATAATGAATTAGTCGCCGAATCTGGAAATCGTTATTCCTGATAATCTTGATGAGGACAATGGAACAAAATTATGAATTATTGTTTGTCATTGGTCCTTGACAAGTGTGCAAAATTTCGATTAGGTATCTGACTACCCTAAAACCGTGAATTTTGCCAAAAATTGACGAATTTTTTTTTATGATTTTATTTTATGGGCCATCTTATTAGCTTTATAAAATACCAAGTTTATTATTTTCCGTTTACTAGAACGAAACTACAAGTGCTTTTGTTATCAGATGTCATTACTTTAAGCAGGATGTTATACTTTAGAACGCGTTTTGCTCGAAAATGTGTGTTTTTTTTTAAAATATACTCAATCGGGGCTAGCGATTGCTCAAAAAGTTTTGAACATAATGAACTGAAATTTTTCTGTAAGTTCTGTATAATAGTAGAATTGTTTCAACCTTCAAATTTATCAATCACTATTTTATGACAAAATTTACAGTCCCTTATGTGAATATAATCCCTGTCTTTTTAAGCATTTTCATATAGTAACCGAGAAAAAAGAGCTCTAGTTTTTGTAAAAAATAAAATATCTCTTTTCTGAAGGTCATTTCAAAATTGAATAAAAAAGAACAACAATTGAAACGTATGAAAATTTGTTCATAACCTTTTGGTGCAGAATGGGCCGCGTTTATGCTATTTTTTGTCAATTGTTACCTATTTTTTCCCATTTTAGTAATAATAATTTCTTTTCTTTTCTAATTTCAGCACATTTTTCTTAAAATGTAGTAAACAAATCTAAAAATAACAACAAAAAATCCCCACGTCTCCTTTTTTTAAAAAAAAAAGTTGTCGCAATCGGTGGATATTTTAATCTGACCTTTTAAAGTGGGTAAAAATATCGAGTTCAAAGATTCCGTTACAAACAAGTGAAGCTTATAAAAGCGTGTTAAAAAGGGAGGCTCGAGATTTTATAGTTCTCTCCTTTCAGCAATTGTTAAGACAACTTTTCAGACCAAATAAATTTTGAATACTTATTTTTAGCTGGTTTCCAATCTCTATTATGCTCCATTACAATAGAATTATCTTCCATAGCTCCAATCATGGAACAGATCCAACCTAGCAAATCTGCAGCTGCTCTTTATAAATCGTTTTAAATTCAAGCTACGGAATTCAGTGATAGTTGCCAACAACAGATGGACGCCAGACAAAAACGTGCTCACGATGAACTCAGCAATGTAATCATCGTCCATTCCAGATGAACATTCACGTCTCATTGAACACACTGGGGTAATTCAGATCCCTGTGCGAGCCATTATCGGTCACTACGGAAATGATTACTTTGCCCCGGGGGGAAGGGTTTGTCCCCTTCCTAATTCTTGCTCGATGTCTATCGGACCCCGAATGGAATTATTGGCTTGTTTTGGTCGGATTTCAGTTTGTCAGGCTGCAGCCGTTGTTTTCTTTGGTCAAAACAAAATTTACAAAAACAATAGGTTTTAGATTTTGAAGTGGTGACATGGTTAAAGGAAGTTGGTGCTCTGTAATTTTCCCATAACCGAATGAAAACTTTTTTTTAAAGTATGGCCATTATAAAAGCTGTTCTACAAGATACCAAAAGCAGAAATTTGGAGTGAGCGAGAAAACCTTAGTGTCAATCAGGTTGCAGTAAAGAAATCCGAAGTACGGAGCGAAGGCTCAAAGCTCTCACACTAGTGTGGTGTAGAAGTTTGGAGAATGGGCAGACTGCTCAGATGTCATCCTTTCTTTTGACCGAAGCTCAAAATTTCATGGTCCCTCGCTAATAACTCTAGAGTAGCTTCAAAGTGAGACTTTAGTAAAAAATCAAATCTAAGTCCCCTTCAGTTAATGATAGCATTCTGTAACATTCTATCCGTTCATCAACTGCATTTTATTTCATCAAAGAAATTAAAACTTAAAATGATATAAAATTTTTTAATTTTACTTAGAACACAATCCTAATTTAGTTATCATTTTTTTTATAAAAAATCCACAACCATTTATCATACGTTTCAAATGAGTCTCACATGAAATTTAAAATTCACTTAAAAAACCAGGCAGACATTCTCTTTTAAGTTAATGAGAAATTAATTATTATTATGTATGCGATACATTTTCAAGCAGCTATATTAAATAGTGGAGTTTGTTATTAACGTCACACTTCATAGTGAAATGAATATTATTGGTAACTAAACTCGTAATTTGACCCTCAGATAAGTAACAAGGACACCACCAGAACTGTTAACCTACTCTCCGGACGTCCCCACTACGCCAACGTGAGGACTTGGAACCTCTACAAATCTAATGTCTGCATGGTTGATCTCCATTTGCGCCAGAACTTGAACTCACAACTCCGCAGAAACAATACCGGCAGTAAATTCGTGACCATAATCTCTCGTCTACCTTTTGCTCTTAACCGCTTGTGTACCAGACTGTGTTTTCTAGCACACATGAAAATCCCAGATTTCTGGGGCAACTCACTTTGAGGTCAAGGGGCACACTTCCTTTTTCATCTTGACACAGACTAAGGTGCAGGTTCGTTGGTGTTTCGTTTCGGTTTCTAAAGTCTGTAGAGCTATTTTTGTTGTTTATTTTTTACTTTCTCTTGCCAATACGGCATTGCCGTTGGATTTCTACGAAAGTGTTACTGAATAAGAATATTTATCGGAAACCGATGAATACGGCAGGGAATCTGATAACATATCTATTTGAAGATGAAGAAATGGAACAAATTATTATACCAAGGATCATTTCGAGTAATCTCACGTATTTGTAATTTTATGATTCTAATTTTCCGATTTTTTCGAATTTCTCTAACCCAGACATTTTGTAACTTGACTTTTCTAATTTTATACAATCCCAATAAAAGAAAAGAAAAATAATATCTCCTTGTAATTAAAAATCTAACTTTATAATAAAAAGAAAATTTACCTTAAGAAAAAGAAAGTCTATCTCAGGGATTCCTAAAGTGGTCTATATAGACCTCCGGGGGTCTATGAAAACATGCAAGGGGTCCACGGCAGTGAAAAAATAATTTGGGGGTCCATGATATGTAAATGGGGGTCTATAATAGAGGCTTTGATTAAACCAGACCGTGACTTTAATTTTTTAAAAAAAAATTGATGTAGTGGAGAAATTAGATTTTACAACTCAAATGATTTATTTTCTAAATTTAGTGAGGTTAATTCGTGGTTACTGGTGACAGAATTTAAGACAAGGACCATTTCAGCATCTCTTTCCAGAATTAAATTAAAGAAGTATAATATTGGACGTCGCAAACTTTCTCAATTTTTCACCAACAGTCTGTCAGGACATTTTAACCTACGTTCAACATTTAAATTTCCGTTACTCAGGTTTTGAAATTAGGTTTGAGAATGCTTTTTTTATAGTAATACCACAGTAGATAATGAATTTATATAGTCACATTGAAACAAGATATCAATCATTGACATGACCAAGTAATTTTAGCGCGTTTTTCACATGTTGTATTTTACAATAATGCAACTAATGAACTTTTTACTAACAGAGAGTACTCTCTCTCTCTTAAAAAAATTTAAAAATTATTAAATTTAAATATTATTCGGCTCATCTAGGACACAAATGCCACCAAATGTCGAAAACCCGAGGTCAATTGGTTGCTTATTGGCTGAGAAAAAGGTACAACAAAATATGGAACGAAGACGAAGACAAAATTTGCGTCGTAATAGCGCTTTTTTTACACTACGTGAAAAACGCGCTAAAAATGTTTTATTACAATAGAAACTGCTCAGAATAGGCTCTAACGATCTTAAAATAAAGTTTAGAAACGGATGTCAGCAATTTTGGCTTTTTTTTTTTTTTTTTGCGAATAAGGAATATTGCGAGAAAGTTTTAATTGCTTTTCTTAGTGAGTACGAGTTTCAGCAAGTTACCAATCTCAAAAGCAAAAGAAGGGGAAAGGGGGGGGGGACTGGACACTTATTAACAAAGGAGATTTAAGGTTAAGCCTGACTAGATTGATATTAAATATTGAAAATTTGTTATTGAAGCACCAGATTCATTCTTCTCATTAAATTCATTTGTTTGTTGTTCAATTATATTTTGTGTAACAATTTTATATATTAAAATTAATTTACTTTAATTTAATTCACTAACATATGCTTCTTAAAAACTACATTCTCTTCATTATAGTTAGAAATTTAATGCTTTTAGAGTAAGTAGTAGTACCAGCTGTCAAAAAGAGATTTAAGTTAATAAATTTGCAAAAAATCAATATTAGGTAAGTAGGGGTCGATCCGAAACAGAAAAACATGGCAAGGGATCTATGAGACAAAAAGGTTTGGGAACCTCTGGTCTATCTTATAATATTTCCTGTACTGATTACACACAGGTTGTACACCTAAATAAGCCATGTATCCTCCCACTGGTGTAGCTAGTCCTGAGTGGTCCCTGTATCAAAATTCCCTTGGGGGCCCTTCTGGTGGCCCCTTAACAGTTTGGGATTGTTTTGCTTAAATATGTTAGGGTCCCTTTAGTTTGAGGGCCCCATATCATTGATAAGGTTGATACGGTGGTAGCTACGCTCTTGTATCTACATGAGGCTACTATGGGATTTTGCCATGTACATAGCATGTACTCGCTAGTGGTTACATGGTAAGAAAGGGTTACACGTAGTGGAGCTGAGGATACCAGAAACACGCGTCCTTGTTTCATACAAAAGTTGTTGTTATTATCTTTTTTACTTGAATTAAGTGAAGTAATTTAAAATGTATAAAATGCAGTGTTGGGTTAATGAATTTTTAGACTGAAACAAAAGTGCCATGCCAGGAAGGAAGAAGGATAAATGTATGTTGTTGTTGATACTTATGCCACCTTATCGGCAGTAACATCAAATTAAGGCACTCGAAATGCATCGCGGCTAGAGGCTAGTTGTAAACATGTTGTTAGCCGTAGCTTTGAGCACCAACAGGTGACAGAACGATTTGGGACGGTTCACCCATTCCTCAATTTTGAGGGAGAACACCCTGGTGGTGGTCAGAGGCCTCTCACCTCTCCTTCACTTCCACCAACCTCACGAGAGGACTTACGGCTCGATGGCTATTTAGAGTACTCCCATGCCGCAAAGGCACTATACATTGACAATGCAAAATTTAAAGATGTTTAAGATGGCTCAAGTTATTCTTCTAAAAATCAAGAATTTTTCAAACATCCCATGCGCACAAATTTATGGAAATTCATGATCAAAGTTATTTAATTCACGGTGAAATATTTTACCCGATCATTTCCCAGTAAAGAAATGACAGAAAAATTTGGCTTGTAGTGATAAAATTCCCAATATGTTGCTCCTACAATTTTAAGATTATGAATAGCACTATTAACTTTTTTCCATTGTTAAAAGCAATAGTAATTTATTAAATTGAAACATTTTTCATTTTTTTTCGCTCACTCTCTTCCTATATATATTTATTTTTATATATTGTTCAAATTTTTTCAGTAGTTAATAAAATACTTTCTATTCATCCAATCAAGTTCAAATAAATTTTTTAAACTTGTAGTGGAGGACACTTGATGCTAATACAGTTTTTTCAGATATTATTTCATTAATTACCGGTTAATTAATTAAATTCAATTACAGGTTTTCAGCCAAACTAGCTTAATCGGGTGTGCATTGTTACAAAAATGTAGACAAATCATGCTCTTTTTTCTATTCCTACTATTAGTTTACTCCCTCCATATATATATATATATATATATATATATATATAAATTTTTAATTGCTAATAAAATACTTTATTTTATCCATTCAAAGAAGAAATTGACTTAAAATTTTTTTTTATATTACTTATTATAGCCAAAATTAATTTCAATAGTTCTATGTTATTACAGAAAATAGTATACTCTGTTCAATTTTTATTCAAACTTTAAAATTTATTTTTATACTTTCTTAAACCTTTCGAATTTTTTTTAGTATAGAGTTTCAAATTAATTTATATTTTTTTAATTCTAATACTTTAAAATATTTGAATTACAACATAAAATCTGATAAAACTTCCAACACAATTCCAAATTCATTTTAAAAGTACCGAGCTCTTAAGAATAATTCCCAAATTATCTCAATAATGTATAATGGTCCCATATTGATTGCTATGATTTCACGTTTGCCTTTTGGCATTTAAAAGTTTTATTTCAAAAATTTATCAGAATAATTCCATTTCAGGCAAAATATTTCGAATCTTTTAAATACATTTGGTTAATTAAATTTACTTCAATAATTTCAAATGATTCAAATTCATTTCAGTATACATATTTTCAAAACATTAAGCGTAATCTATTTATTAAAATAACATACTAATTTATTAAAATTAATTCCAAATACACATATGTAGTTATATATCTTTTTCCTGACCTATACTGTCTTGTTATATTTCTATTTATCACTTTATTCGATTTTTGGCAATTTATAGAATTTGATTAGATACATATCAATTCTATAGTTTAATTTTTAAAACCCATTCAAACCTATTTTTAACAATTTTAAATCATTTCTGTTACTTCAAAAGTTTTCCTTTCTGTTAAAAAAAAATTAATTCATATTGACTCAAATCATTTAATTTTTTCCGAGGTATTTAACATTTATTTTTTTATTCCGATAAAAATATAACTTATTCTGAAATTCCATTGTGATTTATTTTAACAATTACAGTAATTTCAATTTATCTTCACAATTCAAATACAATTACTTCTCGTTTCAAAAATTCCATTTACTTTCAATACGCATGCTAATAATTCGAATAGCGAAATTCTTAAGATTTTTTAGCTCATTTTGGCAACATATATATACATTACTTAGCAAACAATTACTTCTAAAAAAGAGGGTGGGGAGAGAGAGACAAAAAAGGGAAAGAAAAAAGAACCCTAAATAAGTATTGCACTGAATATTAGCCATCGACTATAAATATTTTCTAACATAATACAATATACAACCCAAATAATTACCCCATTCGAACCTTAAATCGAATAAAAACACAAAGCAAATCCAATGAATAAAACAGCGATCAAGCCCACTTTATTTCCACATATTTCAGAGATGGGTCTAAAAATGGGACTTCACAGGAAATGTTTTTCATATTCCGCCCTTAAGGGCCAATCTAGCCATCTGTGCTGGTGGGGGGAGTATATGGTAGCACGCGCTAGATGACGAGTGTACGCTCGTATTCCACGCATCCCCCCTCACATTCGATTACTCCCCCCCCCCAATCCAGTCTCCCCTTGCAGGTGTTTCGACATAATGGCTGATGCAGTCGTTCACTAAAATAAATCGCTATGGTGAGATATTAAAGAATACATAGTTACGCCTTGATTTGTGGCAACAGCTACCGAGTTCATGGAAGGCTCGAGGTCAAATTCGATCATGGAGAAGAAAAACAATATTAATGAAGCGATACGATGGAATAGAAGGATCAGTTCTTGGAGGTTACGTAGACATAAAGCATATAACCCGAGATAGTCTTAGCTGTGACGTGCACCAGCTGAAGATTTCGAATGCTAAAGGATACATAAATAATATTAAAAGATTCATTTATAAAATAAAAAATCAAATAGTAGAATTAGGATTTTAAATTTTCTGATTGTGTTGAAGTTGAGAAGTTTTCTTACTGTAAATACCGCTTTTATTTGATCGTAAAATATTCCCTTTTTTAAGTTAAAGAGATTATAATCTTCTACAGTAGAACGTCGTTTATCCCAACGTTTATTATCCGGAGTGTCAAATATCCGGACCGAAGTCCGGATACGTTTTCGAACAGTGCAATGCTCAACAGTTATTTCGCGTGAGGCCAAAAGTGACGAGAAAACCCAAGGTGAGGGATATTTGGGAACTTTCTGTTGTGTGATTTGGTAAAAATCTGCGCGGATATTAGGTCAGTTTGTTTCCAAGTGAGGGTGTGTGTACATGCTCTTTTGTTAAGTTGTGAACTGCTATAGCTTCGAATTTAAAACGTAATCGTAACATCTTGAACATAGAGACAAAACTTGAAATATTGAACCGTTTCGTGAAGGGAGAAAGTGGCGCGTCTCTAGCACAGTTTTATAATGTTGGAAAGTCAACAATTTCTGACATAAAAAAACAACCGAGAAATCATTTTAAACCATTTTCTGCGTTAAAGACAGCTATGGGGTGGAACGAAACACAGAGTGCAGTCCTACTCAACTACTGCTGCTCAAGAGAATCAGAGACCTTGCAGCAAAAAAACGAAGGCGTACAATGGTATAGCGAAAAATAAGTGATTATTTTCCACAATAAAGGTAAAATTGCGACATTTTGCACCTATTTTGCTTTTTCTTCAAGCACGTTTCCCGCATGTGATGATTTTCAATATTCGTAAACTATCCGGTTTCATATACTGCATGGATCGCCTTCGGTTATCCGAACAATCGCGTATCCGAACGATGTCTGGTCGCAATTGATTCGGATAAACGACGTTCTACTGTACTATACACATCCACGATATAATATTTTTGCATGTATACATGCAGAAGTTAAGTTCAAAAGTTTGCGTCACAAAAAAGGAAAAAAAAACCGTCTTGAAATAAATAGTACGAGCAAATATGTTGGTAGTATCTCAACTGAAAAAACTATCGAATCCCAAGCATCAAATAAAACATTTTAATATGTAATTATTTAACGCAGTAATTATTATTCAATAAATTGTTAAATGTTCCATCAAAAGGGACAACTATACGTGACCATCTGCAAAAAGCAATCTCGAATTTCAATCTTCCATTTCAAATTTGTAACTGAATCTGTATTCTAAGACTGCAATGGGCAAAATCATAGGTTCCCAACCTTTTTTGAACCGGCGCCCCCCTTTTTAGTAAATATTTACATACCACCCCCTTTTCTATTGAATATTTCGATAGCGCCCCCTCCCACTCTCGAAAACAAGAGTTAAGTTTTAAAAAATATATTCTATTACTAATAGAATATATTTTTGAATTTAATTTTTTTCTAAAGCCCTAAATCTTTTTACTTGGGAATCTGAAATAGCTGTTGCCATAAATATATTTAAATGTGCAATATTATATATTTAGTCATAGATAGGATATTGTTGGAATTGAAAAGTGCTACTGAATTTCTTCTTCATTTCAAAGAGTGGAATAAAAGTTTTAGCTTACCTGTTATAAAGACAGGCAGGGTTTTGATGATACGAAGTAATTCATAATAAACTATTGCTTTCAAAATAAATATAAATTGACAATTCAGCCTTTAAAAAATCACGTTAATTCCTGGTTAACATTTTAATTATGTTTCTTGGATAATATACGTAATGAAATGCAGTGGACGAAATATTTTTCCTGCTGCTCGCAGACAAAGACAACACGTGCACTACAGAAACTAAAATGCACTTTATTATTCAATTTAATGTAGGTCTGAATGTAATGTAATCTTTAAGTTTTTCATCCATTTCCCGAACTACCGAAATATGTGAGTTTTCATACGTGTCATATAGAAATGATTTAAATACATACAATCAATGTAAGGTAAACAGTATTAAAGTTTACTTCTGTTGGTACATAATCAGCGCGTTTTTTAAGTCTTTTTTAGACTATATTTGGTTAATCTGCCCAAGCCTCTCCGTGCAATCTCAACCCCTCCTAATTTTTTCTGGGTCTTGTACTGCCCCCCTGAAAGGCTCAAACGTCCACAAGGGGGCGTTATCGCCCACGTTGAGAACCTATGGGTTAAATTCATGTGACGTCATAGTCATAGAATAAATACAAACACGCTTTTCCAGCTCATCGGTTCATGCGCTTCTCTATTTTTTGCAGAAACTCTCTTTGAAAAAGTAAATATCTCTCAACAATAATAACGCATACTAATAAACAAAACGCACTCGATTTAAAAATTATCATGCAGTATAAGAACTTAAAAACGCTGAGAAAAATTTTAACACTCGTACATCTTTACCCACACACAATCTACTTATTTAAAATTGTATCTATACATTTTACAAATAAAATAACAAGTAAAAAGTCTAATGCCAGTTACGTGACCGTCAGGAATTTAACTTAGTGTTGTTGTTGAATTTTTACAGTTTTACCAGTAATCTCTGGTTTAGCAACGGACATATTTCACAAAACAGCAGAACATCACAACTTCCTGTACCTTTTCATATTAGATATCACTTTATTTTCGTGGATATTTTGACCTATTATCCACAAATTAAGACCATTCATGTTGATGATTTCATTATCAGATGATTGAAGATTTTTATTGATACTCTTTGTTTCAAAATGTGCAATTACTGAAACGAATTGTATTTGTTAGGAATGCTGAATAAAGAAAAAAGCAGGTGTTCTCATATTCCAAATCACCTTTTTTCTTGAGTCTTTTTTTTTTATTATTATTTCTTTTTCCAGTCACAGAGCTGCGAAATGAAAAGTGTGCATTGTGTTTGATTAAAGACAATCGAAAAGTGTATAAATTCTTTTAATGTTCGTTAAATGAATTATTTGCTGATTTTAATTTCTTTTTCGGATAGCTTTTCGCGCGACATTTTAAGTTTTCCTAAGATTTCTTCTACTGCATTTTTTAAAAGTAGAATTTTTATTGTGTAAAATAAAATGTATTTCATATGCCTATCTTAAATAGATTCCATTTACAAAATATTTAAATAAACATGTACAGTAATAATAAAATAAAAATAAGTAAAAATCATTAATTTAATTTTAGAATAAGAATTGAATCTTTAAAAAAAATATATACAAAAACATTTTTATTCAATAAATACTTTGTCAATTATCATCGAAAACATCTGTCGAGTCATATTTAAAACATTTCATTTAAATTTAACAGGGAGGGAAGGGTCCAACCAACCCCCCATCACATTATTTTCAATTTTATCCCAATGTACACATTATATATATTTTACCAAGTACAAATCCCAATGTACACATATTAATTCAACGAAAACTTTTTTATATGTAGAGGAGAGTTATTTTTAACGTTTTGGAAAAAAGGCTTTAATTCAGAGCTTCGTCATCTAAAATCAAAAAAGAAAATAAATCATGGTACTCTTCCGTTTTCCCGGAGTAAATCTCGCCAAGCAGGCTTAATTGGAGACAATATACACGTTAAAAAAATGTTGATCCATGTTAGTTTCGTTGGTTTTTCATCCATTTTTCATGTATTACGAAAAAGGCGTTACTGATTAGAAAAGACCACGACTTGTTTCGAAAATGAAAAAAAGTTTACTTGTAGGAATATTCTGTTTGGTGTCGGTTGTATCATTTTTGGCTACTTTTTAGCCTGCGCTTGTGAAACGGAAATTGCGGAAAAGTATCTAAATCAGTTCATCAGATAAATTCTTATAAAAAGGTTGAATTTGTGTAAATATTAAAAATATAGGAAAATTCATACATTACTTAAATGTAAATAGCGCTTGAATAAATGTTTATGAAATTCGAAATATTCGAATCACAATTTACGCTTTTTACAAAAGTATATTAAATGTTTTAGGTAAAAAATATGAAAATTACTTTCCAGAATTTAAAACAAACCTGCAACCAATATAATTTTTCGAGTTAAGTGAAAAATAATTCATATATATTAATAGTCATAAGAGTCCCATGTTAATCCCTTAACTGGTTTTCCCGTACATCGTACGGGCTCCCGAAAGCTGATCACAACCGATTTGAACGCACGCAGGGCGGACACTAATATTTTCTTTCATATTTTATCTTTAGTTTGCATACATTTTTAATTCTTGTTGTGAGATTATTAGTATCAGTGTTTTTAAGAGATGCAATTTGTCCATGGAACTGAAATACTTGTCATCCAAGATTTTCTTTGTTGGGAAAGCGGGAATTTTTCACTGTGAAGGCAGAAATTTAGATTCTTGAAAATATTCTATACAGAACGGAATTGGCAAGGCAAGTGTGCGATTTTTTGCTTGAGGAGAAATAAAAATGGAAAGATAGTCCAAA
>BMAO01003248.1:0-20527 GCA_019973975.1 Trichonephila clavata | reverse complement strand
ACTTCCGAACTAATTTCTTTTAGCTTCCTGCGCTGGACTAGTTCTACTTTGTAAGCAACAACATTGAGTGGAACCCTCACTTACTTCCGGTGTAATGTTAATCTATGGGAAAACATCGAAATTCCACTAAGTTTTTCAAACTTTTAATGCAAGTCTTTGAAACTTTTTTTGCACTATATGGATAGAAGATGATCTGTAGATTTCAGATTCAGGATTTTATAGTATTTATTTCAGTATCTTTTCTAAAATATCTTGTTAATTTTTTTTAACTCAAAGCAATGGAGATTTTGCATTAACCGGAAGAAGAAAAGGGTACTAATGACTGTAGCGCCCCCATTGTAAGCTTTACGGTAGAACTAGTCCATCGAAGAACCGTGTTTAAACAACAAAAAAAGGTAACTATATTTTCATTTTCAAATTCTCTTTTAGATTTTTTAGATTTAATACGCAAGTATTTTAATCATTGCGTAAGATAAAGTGAAAAAAAAATATTTTGTCGCATTTGTGTTATTACTATTTTATTTATTTATTTATTTTTCGTTTTACACACATAAATATAAATAACTGTCATCAGTTTTTTAGAATATTTTCTTGATGATTAACATATTTAAATGTGTTTTCGTAGCTTGAATCTTAAAACATTTTCGATTGGCATTGCTATTCAAATGAAAAAATATTGTTTGCCTCTCCTATAAAAATAATTTCTTGAGTCAGTTATAAAAAGCGATAGTAGTTCATTAAAAATACAAAACATTAATGAGATTTTGAGTACATTCATTAATTATTTACTATACTTAAAAGAATCCTAACAAAAATTCGAAATTGAAATAAAACGTTATTATATTTATTGTGTTGATTTTTTGTTTGTAATCCTACGTATTACGATAATTTTGTTTAGTAATATATGATCCAATCTATAATTTCTAAATATTTAATTAAAATTGCTTCAAACTGTTAAAAGAATTTTCAAAGAAAGAAAGAGAGAGAGAGAGAGAGAGAGAGAGTATATTGTAACGTCGTGGAATTAGATTGAAGGTGTACGCCAAGCTAATTATTAAAGAATGCCTTATTACTGTGATCTAATCAAATGTTTATTTGACAACATTCAAGAGATCATTGGATAGAGAAAAAAAATTAGTTACAAGTGTTCGTTTGATACAGCTAGCTAGTTCTATTTCATATTGGTGTCTGCATAGGGTCCGCTCTTTTCTTTTTTTTTTCAGTCGCCCGTTGGGTACCGCCTCAGGAGTCTCTCGTTGGTATGGATCCGGAGGCTCACGCCTTGTGTTTGCTTCCTATATCTGTCCCTAACGTCTCGCAGGTCAATCGTCGGAGTCGTTCGGGGTCCTCCCCTTCTTCCTTCGTCCACAGGCTTCTCTTTTTAGAATCTCTCGTTGGTGTCTGTCCGGAGTCTTCTTTGTTCCTTCCTTCGTCACCAGGCTTCTCTCTTGGGAATCTATCGTCGGAGTCTGTCCGGAGTCTTTGAAAGGTTCCCGGCGACAAGGGCCCGGCTGACATCTGGCACTTCAAACACTTCGCCGCCGCCTGCAGAGGCGCCAGCATTCAAGATATACAATCACTGCCCATGAATGGAAAATAATGCAGCGATGCCCAGCCCATAGTGTCCGCCAGTCACACCGTCGCCAACGGTCCAGCTGTCTGATACAACACAATACCACCAAAGCCACGTGTTCCCCGGCTGTGGATACCTTTATGAATAGAGGCGCTTTCTCCATTGTGACGATGTCACAATATTAAGTTTACTTAAAAATACATTTTTCTTTCTTTTTATTGAGGTAACGTGAAATAAACACATAATTTTTCTAATATACTTTAAAACTGCTAAGAGCACTATTATTTTGTAAGATTAAATTTAAAAAGCACAAAATCTTTTTTTTTTTTTTTTTGTATTTATTCCCATTTTAAGAGTGATTTGCTCGCCATACTTTTTTGATTAAGATCTTTTGTCCAGACAGTTTGAAAGGATATCAGTGCAATCTAATAATTAAACATATGTGTATAACTAATTACAAAAATACATAAAAATCGTATAATTATTTTAAAATCCATAATTTCTTTAAAATATTGTATAACATTCTGTATGCTTCCAATAAAGTTAATCAAAATTCCATCTGTAACTATATTTAAAATCTTTAAAACAGGCAACAATGCCAAAACTATGGCAGAAATTTCTTATAAAAAGCATTTAATGAAATGTTTATTTTTACAGAACAATAATAAATGTTGAAAAATATAGGTACTATTTTTTCATTGCTCTTTGTTTAAAACTATTTAAAGTGGTAGCAAAATGTATTACAGAAATAAAAATATGATAAACACAATTTATAAAGTAGATAAGAGAGTGATTTCAAACAAAATAGAAATGGAAAAAGTTACTCAATATGTAGTAAGATTGTTTAATTTTGAGAAAGGGAACTTTGAATGTAATTAAATATAAATTTAGTTGAAAAATTGTAGATTTATTTTGTGATATATATTGTGGCGTTTGTCAAACAGTTTTGAGTTATCTTAGAAATTTCAAATTATTTTGGAAATGTTTTATTGTTCTGTTTAGTCACAAAGTATTAAGATTTTTGAAAAAACAAACACAAGTATAGTAATAATACTAAACTAGAATGTGTAAAAAACATTTGTATTCAGTTAATGTTTTATTAACTTATATTTAGAAACTTTAAAAGGAAACTTTACAAATCAAGAGAATTATAATTGTTTTTCCAGTTTTTAAAAGAAAACCTTAGAATTTTGAAAGCTTACATTTGGTTGAGATATCTTAATAATTTTGATTATAAGTAATCCGGAAGCTAAGCTACGTTTCGTTCTAGAAATTAAACTATGATTTCTGTAAAGAATAAAAGAATTAAACAAAATACGTGTGTATTAAATCAGAAATTTCATAATTCTATCTGAAAATTTGAAAAAAGATTAAATGTAATTTTATGAGAGTTTGGAAAAAAAATTTAAATGATTAAGATTATTATTTTTTTTATCAAAATATTTCATGGAAAAATTTGCACATACACACACACAGTTTGCAATAATAAGTAAAAAACTTTAAAAAGTTTAAAAAATTTAGATTCAATTAAAAAAGAATATAGTTATTTTTTAATTCAAAATTTATAACTTTATTTTCAAGCATTCAAATTTTTTCCACACTGCTACAGAGAAATAAATTATCTGACTCGGAATCGGAAATCGTCCCTCGGCCAGACATAAGGCCTTGTGCAACCAAAGCAGAAAATGCCCATTTGTGCTAAACTCGCCGATCATCCCAGATATTACCGAAGTTTGTATATTCGTGTCGGCGTTTAATATTCGCGTTCGGTTTTGAGCTTTTCGTTTCGTTTTGTTTTATAATATTAATATAAGGTGCTTGTAGTCTATCGGGTATAAACAATTTTGTCACATATGTGGTCTCACACGCTTAATTTCCAAAAAACAAGTACAGAATTTTCAAACTTTTCAGGCCAGAACCATGATGCGTTTTCAGTGGAGCGGAAAAAAGAAAAAATTAAACGAAAGCTGTAAATTGCTGAAAGTCAGAAAATGCACTGCCTAAATTTTTAGGCGCCACTTCTTCAGTGCCCTCGTCATCTACCTCGGATAATCCCCAATGTACGTCAACCTCCAATATTTTTCCAGAAGTAAGTACAAATGAAGTGAGACTCATTATTACCACTGACAGCGAACAAAATAAAGGAGACGACAGTGAAAAAGGGGACAATGAAGAAGTTTGAAGCAATAATGAGTCAAATTGTGATAGGGAAATTGAAGAAGATAAAGATTGACCTGAAAAAATTATCGATCTTGATGTTGAGATGCTAAATGATATAGCTCTATGGCCTACCACATTAACAGATTTAATGATTGACTATATAATCAGAAAGAAGCCGAATATAACATAGGTAATATTGAAACATTGAAATCAGTTTATAAAGACAGAGATCAAATGTATTACAGGGTACTTTCTTATGATCATTTTTATAGGAAGAAAAAATGGAGTAAAAGAAGAAAGAAATTGGCTAGTATTTTCCGAAACAAGCACAGCTGTTTATTGTTATCCTTGTAAACTGTTTTCTGCGGCATCATCTAAATTACTAACTGGTTTTCAAAACTGGAAAATAATTACGGCAACTCTGTCCGGCCACGAAATATCAAAAGAACATATTAACTATGTGCACTTTGTATAAAAGGTCATCTAAATTTAATAGAATTGATAGTCAGCAATTACAGAAAAGAGAACATAAAGAGCTTTATTGGAGGACAGTCTTGAAGCGAATAATATCAACAATAAAAATTTTGAGCCGTTTAGGGGTAGCATTCAGAGGACACGATGAAGGTCAGAAGTCTACAAGAACAGGAAATTATTTAACGTGCCTGGATTATCTCAGTGAATACGATGATTTTTTGAAGTTGAAACCTTCAAAAATACGTCAATCGAGGACGAGGCAATGTCCTGTCCCACCAAATTTGAGACAAATTTATAAGCATTACTGGGAAACAAGTAAGAGCCCATAATGAGATTAAAGATGGAAGTATTACAGTATCGTACTTGACTCTACGTCAGGCTTTTCACATGTTGACCAACTAATATTTGTTGTAAGATATGTCTCATCTAGTGGTGAAATAAAAGAAAGATTTCTGCAATTTTTACTCATAGAAGGACATACTTCTTCATATTTGGAACAACAAGTAATAGAAATTTTAGCTAAATTTGGACTGGATATTAAAAATTGCAGGGGGGGGGGCAATCATTTGATAATGCGTCTAATATGTCCGGGCGGTACTCAGGTCTATAGGCATGTATTAAAGAACACAGTCCAAGCGCAGTTTATAATCTTTGTGTCAGTCATTCTTTAAATTTAGTAGGAAATTTAGCAGCAGAAAGTTGTAGCGATGCAATTAAATATTTTATGCTTGTACAGAAATTATTCAATTTTTTTTCTGTGTCAACCCATCGATGGCGAATTTTAAATAAAAATCTGGAAAGGAATAAACATGTAATATCTGTGAAAAAGTTTCAGATATACGATGGTCAGCAAGAGCATATGCCGTACGAGCTATAAGACTTGGTTATACACACATAGAAGAGGCCTTGGCTGAAATCCGTGATACAAATGAGAAGATCACAATACTGGAGGCAACTTCTCTTTTGAAACAGATGGGCAAGTATGAAACTTCCCTAATGACCGTGATTTGGGATACCATACTCCAGAAGGTGAGTGCTACTAGCAAAGCATTACAATCAGTTGGGTGTGAGCTATTAAACGGATCTAATCTACTGAAATCTTTAGAAAAATATATACAAAATTTCAGGAATGAATTTAGAAAAGGTAGAACGAGAAGCAACTGCTTTATCAGGTCTCTCATTTGAAAAGGAAGGTGGACAAGCTTGCTGGCAGCGAAAGAGAAAAATTATTTGGGAGAATTTAAAGAAGGTCATGAATTTGAAAATAGGGAAAATTTCTTGGTCAACTCATTCTATGTCATATGTGATAGGACAACTGCAGAACTATCCCGAAGAGCTGGAATATATAAAACTGTTATAGAACACTTTTTTGTATTTTTTGACGAGAGGTTACCTGAAATTAGGAAGAAAGTTGTACAAAAATTAAATAATATTTACAAAGACAATATTGAATCGTTTAATTTTGATGATGAATTGGATCAGTTTTTGCTATTTTTAAAAGGAAAACAAAGATACTATGAACACTCCAATAGAAATGTATCAAGTTACAAAAGAAATGGTCTCGATTTTCCCTAATGTAGAGATAGTTATAAAAATATTTTTAACTATACCGAAATCAAATGCATCAGGTGAGAAATCATTTCCGGTTTTAAAGTGCGTTTAAAATTATTTAAGAAGTAGTATGGGAGAAGACAAACTGAACAGCATGGCCATATTATATATACTAGCTGTTACCCGCCCGCTTCGCTGGGTATTTCATGATGTTTTATAAATGTTTACTGCTTATATATATGTATAAGTTATTGATATATAAGTCCTAGCATTAAGAATTCGATTGTATTGAAAAATATACTTATACCTTTAACTGTCGCAAAACAAAGGGCGGAACTCATCTAATTTGTATTTTCTAAAAATCTCTAACATTGAAGTATAGAATGATGTTTGCTCTTTCGTAACCCAAAAACCAAGTGGATTCCCGCAAAACCAATTTTCGGTGGATCTCTACTCCGTAAATTGAACATGCAAGCCAAATTTCAAGTCACAATCTAACAGAAAAAAGCAAAAGTTTTACTATAAATATCCCCGTAATCCCGTTGAGAGCCGTTTTCCAAAATTACCGCTCTTAGCGGATTTCAATTCAACAAAAGAAAAATGCAAACCAAATTTCATTATTATAGTCCTTGTAGCTCGAAAAAAGTAATTTTTTTTGTCAATACGTCCCAGTAACCCCCAGCAACCCCCCAGAACTTGATTTGCTTAAAATTTATTCTTAGTGGATCCCTATTCAACAAAAAAAAACATGCTTAAAAAATTTCAAGTATATGGGTCTAACAATTAAAAACATTAATTTTTTTCTGTAACTCTTCTTGACCCCTCGCAAACATCCTTAGGGGTCAATTTTCGTTTTACTCTTTGTTAGAGGAACTCTATTCCATGAAAGGAACATGCCTACCAATTTTCAAGCAGGATGATCAAATAGTTTTAAAATGGAAATATTTATCGATTACGCCTCGTAAACTCCCGAAATTAAACTTGGTAGTTGATATTCGCAAAACCCATTTTGTAGCGGTTCTCTACTTTACGAAAGGAATCTGCTTATCAAATTTCAAGACTGTACGTTTAACAGTTTAAAAATGGGGATACGTGTCTATAACGCCACTTGAGCCCCGCAACGCCACTTCTCGGTCTGTTTTCACAAAACCCATTTTGTAGGGGAATTGCACTCTATGTAAGGAATCTGCTTAGCAAAATTTGAAGACTGTGCGTCCAATTAATTAAAAATGCAAAAAAATTATCAATAACGCCCCTTGAACCCCCGCAACGCCACCTAGGGGTCGATATTCACAAAACATATTTGTAGTGTATTTCTATCCTATGAGAGGAATCTGCTTACCAAATTTCAAGACTGTGAGTCTAAAGTTTAAAAATAGAAATAATTATTTATATCTGCCCTTAACTTCCTGCAACACCCCTTGGGGGTCAATTTTCTCCAAACCCGTTTTGTAGCGGATATTTACTCCATGAAAGAAACATTTCTACAAATTTTCAAGCAGCTAGGTCAAGTAGTATAAAAATGAAAATATTTATCTATTACGCCACTTATACCCCGCAACGCCACTTAGAAGTCTGTTTTCACAAAACCTTCTTATAGCTGACTCTATTAAATAAATCTATTTATCAAATATAAAGACTGTGCGTCTAATAGTTTAAAAATGGGAATAATTATCTGTAACGCCCCTTAAGTCCTGCAACGCCACTTGGGGGCAAATTTCGCGAAACCCCTTTTGTAGCGTATCTCTACCCTATGAGAGGAATCTGCTTACTAAGTTTCAAGACTGTACGTCTAATAACTTAAAAATCGGAATTTATAACGCCCCTTAAACCCCCACCCCCGCAACACCCCTTGGGGGTCAATTTCCCCCAAACCTGTTTTGTAGCGGATATTTACTCCATGAAAGAAACATTCCTACCAATTTTCAAGCAGGTAGGTCAAGTAGCTTAAAAACGAAAATATTTATTTATTACGCCACTTAATCCCCTGAAACGCCACTTAGAGGACTGTTTTCACAAAACTTTCTTATAGCTGATCTCTACTGTATGAAATAAATCTATTTATCAAATATAAAGACTGCGTCTAATAGTTTAAAAATGTAAATAATTATCTATAACGCCCCTTAAGTCCCGCAACGCCACTTGGGGGGCAATTTCCACGAAACCCATTTTGTAGCGTATCTCTACCCTATGAATAGGAATCTGCTTACTAAGTTTCAAGACTGTACGTCTAGTAACTTAAAAATCGGAATTTATAACGCCCCTTAAACTCCCGCAACACCCCTTGTGGATCAATTTTCCCAAAACCCATTTTGTAGTGGATATTTACTCCAGGAAAGAAACTTACCTACCAATTTTCAAGCAGGTAGGTGAAGTAGTTTAAAAACGGATATATTTATCTATTACGCCCCTTAATCCCCCACAACGCCACTTAGATGTCTGTTCTCACAAAACCTGTTTTGTAACTGATCATTATTCTACGAAAGGAATCTATTTATATCAAATTTAAAGACAGTGCGTCAAATAGTTTAAAAATGGAAATAATTATCTATAACTCCCCCTAAGCCCTGTAACGCCACTTGGGGGTCGATTTTCACCAAACTCATTTTGTAGCGGATCTCTACTCTCTGAAAGGAATCTGCTTACCCAATTTCAAGATTGTACATCAAGTAGTTTAAACATGGAAGCAATTATTTATAACACCCCTTAACCCCTTTAACGCCCCTTGCGTTTCGAATTTCGGAAAATCCTTTCCTAGCTGACGTCTACTCTATGAAAGGAACATGTCTACCAAATTTCAAGTCTGTATGTTGAATAGTTCCGGAGATATCGTGATTAGTCCGTCAGTCAGTCAGTCAGTCAGTCAGTGAGTCGCTTTTCTCCTTTATATATATAGATAACAAGATTTTTTGGACAAAATAGATACTGCAAAAATAATGGATGATTTTGCCCAAGAAAAATCAAGACGTAAAGTTATATAGCAAAATTTTAAGCTTTTAACTAAGTTTTTTTTTAATTCTTTAAAATAAAAATAACATTTTTTTTTAGCCGTTTTTTTTTAATTTTTTTTATTGCCTATACATTTATTTTGATAATTTAAGGTTAGTGAATTTTTTCACTAAGTTTTTCGACTCTTCAGCCCAGACGGCCCCAAACCTTTTACTACCAGGGGCCTCCAACTAGCTTGATCCGCCTCCGGTTTGGCTATGTATTTCTACTGTGTGAATCCTTTTTTTAACACGCTTTTATAAGTTTCACTTGCATGTAACGGTATCTTAGAACTCGATTTTTACCCACTTAAAAATATCGGATTCATTCGAAATTTCGCACACTTGTCAAGGACCGATGACAATACAATAATTTCATAATTTTCTTCCATTGTCCTTCTCAGGATCGTCAGGAATAAGGATAATCAGATTTGTCGAAAATTCCATATACCTCTTCCAGATTTGGCAACTTATTGCCTACATCATTTTAAAATTTGGCGACTAGTTTCATATACCATTTTTAGACATGGCGATTAATTTCATACATCATTTCCAGATTTGGCGATTAATTTCAGATTTAGCGACTAAAAGAATAAGGTGAAACCCTAAAGCGAGTGTTTTGAATTTAAAGCTAATTTTATGCAAGTATAAAATACATCTGCGGTTGAAAGAAATAAAACAAATAAAAAAAGTGTTCTGTATCTGAGAAAGTTAAGGTGTGTGTTAGCAATTTCTAACCATAATATAAACATTTTTCTGAAAATGAAAATAAATAAAAAAAGGCTCGCGCATGTGAAAAAAAAATAATTTGTGTTCAAACTGCTAAATATTTTTTATTTTTATAAAGCAATACGTTTAGAGATGATGCGAATTAACATGAAAGGAACACATTTAAAAGGTGAAAAAACGATTGATACTTAATATTACCATGTTTTTATTAACTAGCTTTCTTTCATGTCTGTCCGGGTGTAATTTTGTGAATGATTTTAAACTGTGTGACTTTCCAAAGAGCTAGAGACTTTGGACCATAGCTCGGAAGTGGATGACAATGCAGGAAAATGTGAAAAAAGACGAGGAAAACAATGAAAAATGGGAATTTTATACCTTTTAGTCCGTTATAAAAACAGGGCACATTAATTTTTTTTAATAATTCGAACTTTTTCTTTTTTACACACTTTTATTTGTTTGACCTGTTCAAAAGAGACGGAATCTAATATAACGATACGGGACTCATCCGAGGCCTCGTAAACGGAGAGAATAAATACACTTCAGACCCATTAATTAATATCCATTGAAGAGCAAGACTAATTCCTCAGCCACGTAATTCCAGCTTCAAATATCAAATTCAAGGATAAATTCAACAATAAATAAATGATAGTTTAAAAAACTAAAAAACACTCGTTTATTGTAGTTTGAACTAAAAAATGAAAAATAAATTATAGTTTGAAAAAAACTGAAAAACACGCTTTTATACTGAATCGAACTAAAAAGTAAAAAAATAATTCTTAATAAAGAATAAAGTGATTATAACGAGAAAATGAATGTCATTGGGGTAATAGCGAGGGGTGTTCTATAAACGTATCAATTGTTATAATTTCTTACTTCTATTCCGAAAAAAGCTGAATTAGTGTAATAATGTATTACAAAGCACCCCACGCTTTTACCCCAATGACATTCATTTCCTCGTTAATCATTTTATTCTTTATTAAGAATTATTTTTTTATTTTTTAGTTCGATTCAGTATAAAAGCGTGTAGTATAAAGCGATTCAGTATAAAGCGTCAGTTTTTTTCAAACTATAATTATCTTTCTCCCAGATATGGGATCGAAGACTGCTTACAGCCCATATACCCAAAGACTCACCGTAATTTATACCTTTCTCAATAATATACAGTACGAAATAATTATAATACTAATAACTGCACAAAAAAACTTTAAGATAATAATTTAACTGTAATTAAAATTAACAGAAAATTTTTTAAAGAAAGTTTTATTTTTAAAGCAATAACCATCCGCTTTAGATGCGTGAATCACATCTACATATGCAAATCTATATTATATCTATGCATACTAAGATGGATATAATTACATAGCAATTGTAATCCTTAGTAATTAAATAAAATTTTAAAACAGAAAGAAATGTCATCGACCTCCAATATACCTCAGATCCTTATTGACCCCTTTTTAACTTCCATAGACCCTGAGAGCTGTACCTTTACCCCGTTGGGAGTTCCTTCTCAGTGGGGTAAAAGCGTAAAAATCTCAACTAATTTACGGGGCTATTACTGCAATGCGCTCAATTCATGTGACGTCACGATCACGTGATGAGGATTACATGTGATTATGTTTACGTTTGTTTACCTAACACTTTATTTAGTATTGCTACGAGTATTTTGCTTCTGCATTATACCCACTAAAATTTCGTATTTAACTTTAATGGTTGCTCGATCACTCTGAAAGATAATATGATTGAAGGGAAAAAGTCTTTTTTTATAATATCCCAGTATAAATTCGAGTGTTTTATAAACATGATTCAGAATGATGAAGCATAAAGATTTTAAACCATCTCCTCGCTAGTTATTTTATTCTGACCACTTTGAATATGCTTGTTTTCAATACCAACCATTTAGAAATCGCAGCCAGCTAAAACAGAGATTACTACAATTTTTGTGTTCACAAAAGAAACTTCTAAAAGAATTTTGGACAGATGTCTTCAGAAATGTAAATGCTTCAAAGTAAATGTTTGTTTATTTTAAATTAAACTATACTGAGAACATACATAAAAAGATAAAAAATATTTAGTTTCCTTAAATTTTACTTATTTTACACATCTTCAGAGTAGTTAATAGAGATATTTCTGTATTTAATTATCTAAAATAAGAATGCAAAAATCTGGTATGTAACCATACATGTCATATAAAAACAAGTACTATATGTGTAATGTGTCTTACTAAATAATTTTACATTCTCATGGGGGAAAAAAATTTCGAAAAGCATTCACTACAAAAATGGAAAAATATCTTAATTTACTACAGGTTCACTAATGTTTATACTTGATGAGAATCAAATACCACTTTCAAACATCAGAAATAAAAATTACCTTTTGTAAAATTTTATGTAAAAAAATTATGTGAAACCTTTTTGAAAGTCTTTATGCGCACAACAATTTTAGTAAAAAGATATAATTTATCGAGAATTAAATTCTGAATGTGGTAAAAACTAAGGCATTAAAACTTTTTTAATTAGGATATGTGTATTATAGAATATAAATTTGTGTGAATATATTGAATATAAAAGTCCTGTTATCTCCTACATGGTCAAAATAAAAAGTCATTTTTGAATCCATAATTCTTTTTAAAAAAAATTAAAATTATAAAATATTTGTGTGGTATCTATTTATTATGTGGTATGAGGATTTCTTGACACAATATCTGTTTTTCAGAATTTAATTGGTATAAATTTGTCACACAGATGTACAATTTTTTTACTATGTATAACAAATATGCGAGTAAAATTCAATAATTTTGATGATTTATTTCATATAAAGACTATACACTTGTTATTGAAATATTAACATTATGTGTTAAAGAAATCTATGCAACCCCTGCAGAAATTTATTAACTGAACATGTTACTGACAAATCCTATTATCGATTCATTTCCAAAATTATGTTTACATTGTGACGGGTCTATCCGCGTCAATCTTCTATTAATCCTCTTGGGTAACTTTGGGGCCAGCAATTATTCTATTTCTCAGCCTCCTCGGGAAAAACACGAGATAGTGATATGCTAATGAGTTCGACTATATAAAGTCTAGATTTAGTAAGAAAGAAAAGGAGAAGGATTTGCCAAACTAATTGTAAGTATCGTCTACGGATCTCTTCAGCGAGCTTAGCGCGTATTAGATAGTATTTGATATTGTTAATCATTGAAGTAATCAAAGGGATTAGATTTAGTACCGACCTGACGTTAGTAAGGGTTCGTCTCCTTTGTCAATTCTGATAGCTGAGATTACTTAGTAGAGAATATTAGATTTGAAGGTTAGAATTGAATGTTAGATTTGAGTATCAGGATTAATATAAGGATTAGATAATCACTCCAGGGTTTCGACTTATAGTTTGAACTTGTGCTTGTTAATTGTATTTGTCTGTCGACAATAAATAATTATTGTTATGGCTTTTGTTGGTGATGATATGTTTCCTTTCACACACCAGGCGCGCCGGGCAATGTGAACCCAGTCCAAGATAGGGCAGGGGCACGACAACATGCTTTTCATGTTTCTAAATGTTCCATGGTCTTCTATAATAGAAATTATAGAGGCAGCATTTCTAAAAAAATGAAACATTTGTAGCTGGTAAATACTAAGGGAATCGGACAATATGAAAGGTATAACCATTAATATTTCAAAATGGGACCATTTCATATCTACACACGTTTCTTAGGTATTGAACTATTTTATGAATTTATATGGAGTGATACACTATCTATGAATAAGTAATTGGAAACCTATGCGAAGTTTTTCCAAATTCAGTAGTCTCAATTTTATACTGTAAATCATTATTGTGTGTAAATAAACATAATCTACTAAAAAAATACTAATGACTAAATAAAAGTATACTAAAAAAATAACCTAGGTCTATTAAATATATGTAAACAAACACTGCAAGTAACCGCCGGCTTCGCACATTAACATCAAATGACATATACTAAACTAAAACAAAAATTATACTAAAAAAATTACGAAAATTAATTCCTACCTAATTATGAAACAAGGAAAATGCAAAATCATAATAAAAATAAATAAAGTTTCAGAAATAAACTTCATAAAGAAGATATAAACAGTTCAAGTATAGGAATGTCACACACTAAAGCAAAGGCCAGGGAAATGTTTGTATACTCGTCACGTGATTCTAACTTGGCGCCGACTAGTCGTGAATCGACCCCATGTTCTCTAACATAATCTGGCAAATTGCAACCAATTAACAAATGTTGTGACAGTAAACGTAGATAGTTTTATACATATTTATGCATTTAAGTACACACACACACACATATATATATATATCTATATATATAAAGGAGAAAAGCGACTCACTCACTGACTGACTGACTGACTAATCACGAAATCTCTGGAACTATTCAACCTACAGACTTGAAATTTGGTAGACATGTTCCTTTGATAGAGTAGACATCAGCTAGGAAAGGATTTTCCGAAATTCGAAACGCAAGGGGCGTTACGGGGGGTTAAGGGCTTTAATAATAATTGTTTCCATGTTTAAACTACTTGATGTACAATCTTGAAATTGGTTAAGCGGATTCCTTTCAGAGAGTAGAGATCCGCTACAAAATGAGTTTGCTGAATATCGACCCCCAAGTGGCGTTGCAGGGGCTTAGGGGGCGTTATAGATAATTATTTCCATTTTTAAACTATTTGACGCGCTGTCTTTAAATTTGATATATATAGATTCCTTTCGTAGAATAATGATCAGTTACAAAACGGGTTTTGTGAAAACAGACTTCTAAGTGGCGTTGCGGGGGATTAAGGGGCGTAATAGATAAATATATCCATTTTAAACTACTTCACCTACCTGCTTGAAAATTGGTAGGTAAGTTTCTTTCCTGGAGTAAATATCCTATACAAAAAGGGTTTTGGGAAAATTGACCCCCAAGGGGTGTTGCGGGGCGGGGGTGGTTTAAGGGGCGTTATAAATTCCTATTTTTAAGTTATTAGACGTACAGTCTTGAAACTTAGTAAGCAGATTCCTCTCATAGGGTAGAGATACGCTAAAAATGGGTTTCGTGAAAATTGCCCCCAAGTGGCGTTGAGGGGACTTAAGGGGCGTTATAGATAATTATTTCCATTTTTAAACTATTAGACGCACAGTCTTTATACTTGATAAAGAGATTTCTTTCATAGAGTAGAGATCAGCTATAAGAAGGTTTTGTGAAAACAGACCTCTAAGTGGCGTTGCAGGGGAATAAGAGGCGTAAGAGATAAATATTTTCGTTTTTAAACTATTTGACCTACCTGCTTGAAAATTTGTAGGAATGTTTCTTTCATGGAGTAAATATCCGTTACAAACGGGTTTGGAGAAAATTGACCCCAAGGGGTGTTGCGGGGGTTAAGGGCAGATATAAATAAATATTTCTTTTTTTAAACTATTAGACTCACAGTTTTGAAATTTGGTTAGCAGATTCCTCTCATAGGATAGAAATACACTGCAAAATGTGTTTTGTGAAAATTGACCCCTAGGTGGCGTTGCGGGGGTTCAAGGGGCGTTATTGATAATGTTTTTGCATTTTTAATTAATTGGACGCACAGTCTTCAAATTTTGCTAAGCAGATTCCTTTCATAGAGTGCAATTCCCCTACAAAATGGGTTTTGTGAAAACAGACCCAGAAGTGGCGTTGCGGGGGCTCAAGTGGCGTTATAGACAATTATCCCCATTTTTAAACTGTTAGACGTACAGTCTTGAAATTTGATAGCAGATTCCTTTCGTAAAGTAGAGAACCGCTACAAAATGGGTTTCGCGAATATCAACTACCAAGTTTAATTTCGGGAGATTAAGAGACGTAATCGATAAATATTTCCATTTTTAAACTACTTGATCATCCTGCTTGAAAATTGGTAGGCATGTTCCTTTCATGAAATAGAGTTCCTCTAACAAAGAGTAAAATGAAAATTGACCCCTAAAGATGTTTGCGAGGGGTCAAGAGGAGTTACAGAAAAAAATTCCTGTTTTTAATTGTTAGACCCATATACTTGAAATTTGTTAAGCATGTTTCTTTTGTTGAATAGGGAACCACTAAGAATAAATTTTAAGCAAATCAAGTTCTGGGGGGTTGCAGGGACATATTGACAAAAAAAATTACTTTTTTCGAGCTACAAGGACTATAATAATGAAATTTGGTTTGCATTTTTCTTTTGTTGAATTGAAATCCGCTAAGAGCAGTAATTTTGGAAAACGGCTCTCAACGGGATTACGGGGATATTTATAGTAAAACTTTTGCTTTTTTCTGTTAGATTTAGACTTGAAATTTGGCTTGCATGTTCAATTTACGGAGTAGAGATCCACCGAAAATTGGTTTTGCGGGAATCCACTTGGTTTTTGAGTTACGAAAGAGCAAACATCATTCTATGCTTTAATTTTAGAGATTTTTAGAAAATACAAATTAGATGAGTTCTGCCCTTTTTTTTTTTATCAACAGGTGACAGTTACAGGTATAAGTATATTTTTCAATTCAATCGAATTCTTAATGCTAGGACTTAGATATCAATAATTTATACATATATATAAGCAGTAAAAATTTATAAAACATCATGAAATACCCAGCGAAGCGGGAGGGTAACAGCTAGTATATATATTCTTGTTACAAAAAAATCAGAAAAAATAAACATTTTACTAAATATTGCTTAATTTAAAAACACCCAATTAATTTTATTAATAGTTATTTGAATTCAGAAATTTAATAGAAATTCCTTAGAATATTAATAGTTTACTATTATAAATTTACCATTTTTCCTGTATAGATATTCCTGCATATTCAAATTTTAGATAAGATTACTTATTTTTTAGTTTTATTTTAAGCTTGGTAATTTTTTAAATATTTAAATAAATTATAATCCTAGTGTCCTTACAGTAATGATAGTAATGGTAGCATTTATACACTGTTTATAATTATTTAATTAATTATTTTACTTATTTTTTTCATACTTTTGCTAAATGCTACTATTCAGACAATTTCATACTTTTGAATTTGTATTTGGTTCCAGAATCTGGAAATAACTTGTTTAATATTAGATTTAGCGCAGTGGCGTAACGGAAAATAACTGCCCCCCCCCCGCAAGGTCAGGTCTTGGGCCCCAAGCCGGATTCTATGTATATATATATTACTTTCCAGAGAAAGTCTGCGTTCACCTACTACTGCTTACATAAACAAAACAAAATTTTAAAACAAGAATTTGAAAATTTTTTAGAATTATATTTTATTTAGTTCATTCTAAGTATTGAGAACAACAAAAGTAAACTCGGTTTGCTTTCATAGCTTTTAAAATAAAGACAGGTTTGTAGCGATAACAACAAAAATCAAGTAGAAGAATTCTGCGTTCACAGTTTTAGTAGTAAATTTAAAAATTATTAAGGATAATAAGCTATTTAATAGCTAGTTGGATAACCCCGTCTTTTGAAAACATCCTGAAATCGTTTCGGCATTGAATTAACAAGTCTAGTAGTTATCTTCTCTCATTCGTCCTTAAGAACACTCTTCAACGTATCCTTGCTAGATATATTGGGTTGACGAATCCTACGCTCCATAAAATCCCATAGGTGTTCTATAAGATTCAGATCAGGTGACTGCAGAGAGGCGAGTGCAGTTGATTTGGGACATTATACAGGACCCAAAGCTTCACAATCTCAATGGCATGCTTAGGATCGTTGTCGTGTTGGAAACGAAACGACAATCCTAGGCCGAGTTTGGTGGCATTTTCCTTTAAATTGTCTTTAAGACATCGAGTTAATCCTATTTGTTCATAATTGATTCGATATATTCCAATTTTCCAACATTATTGCTCGACATGCGCCCCCTCACCATAATACTACCGCCGCCGTGCCTTACCGTTGGTTCTAAATGCACTTTTTGAAGCGCTGTGCAAAGTTTTCTCCATACCAATTTACGACTTTACCTTTTATGCCAAAAATTCAAAATTTGCCCTCATTGGAGAATATCACAGTCCTCCCGAACTCCGGGGCTTATCAATATGTTTTTTTTGCAAAAGCTATCAGTTTCAGCCGGTTGGTCATTGAAATATAAGACTTTCTGCAAGACAGTCGACTACGGTATCCGGCCTTTTTCTTGCAGTATCCGCACAAATGTTTTTCTTAAACTTCTCGTGAATGTCAGTTTCTATTTGAGTTGTAGTTAAAAGCGGATTTTTTTTCGCCAAGGATATCATACATCGTTTTCCTCTGATTGTGAATTTAGATGGACAACATGTGAAGGAGGTTTGAATGTGTTAACTCCTGTAGATTTAAAGATACATTTAACACGCTGGTTAGATGAATACTGCCATTCAACGGATCTGGCAATATCCCGACGACTTATTCCATCTTTCCATATTTTCGCAATGATTTTACGCTCACTGATACTTATTTCCTTCCTTTTATTTTTCATATCCTTGAATGGACTAAATTCATGTGACGTCACGATCACGTGAAAACTATGTCACGTGACCACGTTCTGTTTGTTTACTACAGTAGCTACGATTATTTCGTTCTTTTAGTTTTACATTATAATTTTTAAAATGTCTTATTTTGCTCAAATGGTTTATCGATCATTTAAAGAAACGGTTATTGTAGGAAATAAAATCATTTTTTAAAATCTGGCAAAAAATCTGAGTGTTTTGAACTCGTACTTGTTATTTGTCTCATCTCGTACATAATTAGCTATGTGTTACTGTAACTAAGTTGTTTATTTGGATTTAATAGTTTAAATTTTCATTGCTAAAATTATTTCTGCTTGGTTATGTATATCCTGTTCTTATAGTTACATAATTAAAATTGATTTCAAGGCCAATTTTTGTTTTAAAAAATAGTTTATGTAACTTAGAAGCTTTTTCATTAATTTTTTCTGTTCAAGATAGTGTTGAAAGTTTTTGTAGATACTCTCAATTGGTATGTTTTATAAAAGTTAGTATGGATTCTGGTTATATTTTTAAAAAATCTTGTGTTTTTTCCAAGTTTAGCGAGAAAAATAATTATTACAAATCAACAAGGAAACAGATTTTCAAATCCATACTAACCTTTTTCGCAGTAACCTATGAAACATAAATCACTTAAAATGACTAAAAAATTTTAAACATTGTGCATATTATGAGTTTGAAAATATTTAAATTCTTAATTTTCTTTTAAACAGTGTAATAATAGCTGGTCAAACTGACTTTTTGCTGTTATTGTCTCCAAAAAACATTTTTAAAAAAGGGTACTTTTTAGCTTTAAAACAAAGTGACTTAAGCCAATTTTAAAAAAAACACACACACCTCAATTACTGGAAATTATTTGTTATGTCTGGTTGTACATTTTTTCTTGTTTGAAAAATTCTTATTTTTGAATACTATGGCCAAAATATATTCAATTAATTTTATGACCTGAAAAGTTTATGGAATGTCCAACACAATAATCTTGTGATTCACTGTTTTTATATATATATAAATATTATTCATCATTGAAATTGTACAGAAATATTTGTTTGGTTTGATAAATTTTGAATTTAATTGTGAATGGAAATTTTATGCGACTATTCATTTATGTATATATATTGTATTGTGTTTTTTCCATCTAGTTTGCAATTCATTGTGCTGTAAAAATGAAATTCATTTTCACCAATGGATAAATATTATTAATCAAAAACTTTATTATTAACTCACTTTAATATGAGATGAACAATGGCTTAAAGTAAACTTTTTTACGTTTAAATTGTATTCTGGAACCATCAATTGTTTATACATAAATCATTACTTTCTATTATTTTTATAAATTATATGTAATTCAATAAGAAAAATTTATTTAAAATTAAGGATAATTAAATTGAATTTCTGAAAATTATTTCACTTTTTCTGATGGTACATTCCCTTAATATTGTACAATATAAAAGAAGTAGATCAACATGTTATAGGCACTTCATATAAAAAAAGTATTTATTAAAAATTTTAATGTAAATTTTTAATATAGTACATATTTGCATTGATAATAACTTGTGATCCAAGTGTCGCATACCCATACACATGTTTTTTATTGCGTGATGTTATTTTTATAAAAGTTTTAATTTTTTTGTTTGATGCTTAATATAGCAACTGCTGAAGGTAACATTTTAATATGCTGAAAGAGCTCTCAACACTTGCTACAGTAATTGCAACTTAAGAAAAAAGTATTAAAACAATTAATACATGTAGAAATAACTCATTATATTTATTTTGCATGTATTGCAATATATCTTGTGTGTTATTTAAATCTCTTACATTCAAAATCAAATTCTGTTTGCTAACTGATTTCATCTACATTTTTGTTGTAAACTTAACAAATGTCTTAAAACTTTTTTCTAATTCATGTTTTTCGCAGGTTTTTAAATCAGAATTAATATTTGGTATATTTATATAAATCTATTCACGTAAAACTGTATCAATATTGCAGTGTTATAGAAGTAACATGTAAATTTCTCTACTGGGTTTTTTTGTAATTTGCTAAGTTATGCACAATTCTATTTTTAGAGATTTTTTAAAATTTTTGTTTACAAATGATAAATTAACACAGGGTCATATTTACTTATTCTATTGAACTAAAAAAATTTCCATTTATAGCTGTTCATATTATTTCATGGTTTCCACAAAGTGGGAGATTATTAAAGGCTAAGAATTGAATTACAAGTCTTTAAAATATCAATTTGAGTCCTTACATTTACTTATTTATAAAAACTTTGCCATGTCCAATTTTTATTTTATTAGAATCATTTTAGATATCTTTATATGTATAAAGTATTTACATGTAATACATTGTAAAAATAAAATTCATTTTCATCAAACTGATCACCAATGAAATAAAATATTAATTTGAATTTTATGTGTAGGTAGACAAACTTGACGTAAATGTAATATATTTTATAGACAATTGTTACTTTTCATCTCTAAATGCTGAAAAAAAATGAGAAAATTCATGCATAACATTTTTGATATATATAAATTCCCACCCGTGTGAAGAACGAGTATACCAGTTAATAGCATACTAGAATTAA
>BMAO01003247.1:0-33416 GCA_019973975.1 Trichonephila clavata | reverse complement strand
TTGTTGTGAATAGATTTGTATGAATCTAAATTTAGAAAAAAATAATATATAATGAAAATAATTAAGTACTATAGAAATTGTCTAATTCTTAAATGATTCACTGAGAATCTTACTTTTATAATAATAACTATTTATATTTTCCATAATTATACGTTAAAAAGTTACAAGCATGGTTGAGTTATTAATTTCTGTTAGTTATGTTTATTAGCTTTTCTATTTCTATCCATTTGAAAAAATAAATATGATAATCAAATATTAGTATTTCCATATGTCATAATATCAATTCCTATCTTTTCAAAAATATCTTTTGAGAATTTCATGAACTAAAAGAGGTTCTTTAACGTTAGCCTTTTGAAATTTCTCTGACACACCTCACACTCAGATACCATTTTTCTCAATACTTTAGACATTCCTGACCAAAACCTCTTCTCTCTCTGCCCTATTTTTACTTTTCTCTATGCCAAAATGACATTCAGGAAGTATCATCTTTTAAAATAGAAGGTACACACATTTTAGAGTCTTTAATACTAATCCACATTCAATAAAAAGAATTTTTTTAAATTTAAAGTACTGTTTCACATTAGCAGGAACTTCTTGAATATGATCAGGCCAATCTCTCTCTCTCTCTCTCTCTCTTTCTTACAATATCATACATAATATTCAGTTCAGATCTGACTTATAGCAATTTTAAATTAAGCAATTCTACATTCACTCATAGGGAGTTCTGTAACTATATGAACAACACGTAAAATATCTGGATCATTATTACCTCATCTTTAGATAAGCACTCAAAAGTGTATCTGCTAAATACATTTCAGCTCCTCTTACATAAACCATTTCAAATTGATATTTAATAATTTTAACTACAATCTTTGCAACCTGGAAAAAATATATTACATATAGTTTGTGACGGGGCTATATTCGCGAGATTTCAATACTAATCCTCTTGGAAACTTTGGGCCCGCATTTATACTATTTCACAGCCTTTTCGGAAAAAACACGAGATAGTTATATGTTGATTAGTTCGACTATATAAAGTCTAGATTTTGTAAATGTAGGAGAAGAAGTTGCCAAGCTGCATGTAAGTATCGCCGGTGACTTACTTCACGAACTTAGCGCGCGTTTGATAGATAAATGTGGCCGAGTGGTCTAGGCATCGGATCATGGCTAGTTTGTCATGGGTTCGATCCTAGTACCACTAAAGATCCGCCGTGTAGGGGAGCGATGCACGTTAAATCTGTCGAGAGCTCAAACGTCCTCCCGTTGTGTGTGTGGTAGTTAGGAGAGGGGGTGCCAGCTCAGGTGTCGCCCGCGTCACTTGACCATGGTTCAAAAATTACGCGGACCGTCCCCCCAAAAAAAAGCCCTCGTGTAGCTGAACAGTGGGACGTTAATATTCACTCACTCACTCACTTAATAGATAAATTATAAGAGTAAATGGTTAGATTATCATTCGAAGATAATAGATTCAATACCGACCTGAGGTTAGCAAGTGTTCGTCTCCTTGTCCATTCTGGTAGACGGGATTAGTAGAATTGAATATTAGAATTGAGTGTTAGGATTAATCGACGTATTAAGAAATCACTCCTAGGTTTCTACTTATAATTAAACTTGTGATTGTTTATGTGTTTGTCAGTCCTGAATAAACATAATTGTTATTATGGCTTTTGTTGGTGATGATAGGTTTCCTCCCACACTTAGAGACGCGCCGGGAGGAGTGAGTGGGGTCCAAAATCGGACCCAGCCGCCACAAGGTTTATTTACAATACTGGCAAGTGGCTTATCAGTTTGTATGGTAAATCCTTTTCCCATATACATATATATGATACTAAAAATTTTTGGCTTGTGACAAGCTGATAGCGGTTTTTTAACATTAAAAAATATAATTATATATTTCTGCATAAAAATTTTGTCAATATTGATCTAAATATTTGAAATTATTGCAGTTTTATACAACTTTCGCAACACACAAAGCAATACTTAAAAAAAATCAGTAAACTGCAAATTACATAAATAAAAAACTTAAACTTTAATTATATTTGAATAATTAAAAAAGGGCACTTTACCATAGGTGTTCTATGTTTTAACAAACTTTTAGATAATTTGTAATTTGCTATAACAAAAATACACACATATATTATACATGCACACACATGCGAGTGTTTCATGTTAAGTCTTGATTACCCAAATTACATTTTTATAATTAAAAAAAACAGTAAATTAACGACTCTCTTAGGACACCCTAAAGATGACAACTCATTAAATGATATTTCATATATAATATACATTTTTATAGCACATAACTGATTAATAAGTCAGTTTTATTGTTTGTGGGTTAATTTTGTTTGGTACTAAGACATATAATACAAAAAATTACGTAAAGATCAAATTTATTTTGTATTCATTATTAGAGATAAGGCAATTTTATGGGATTCCTTCTTCACTTGGTTTAACAACTCTATGTTCAGCAGCCCTTTTTTTCCTAGTTGAAAATTACCGTTTTTGTGGCACTACTGCTTTATTACCCGGAATACATTTATTTTCTGTTGTAAGAGACAGATTATTCTTCATAGCAAGATTGGCTGATAATGTTGGTTGGATTGATTTTATTGAATTTTCTATAATTTTTAATTCATTGGAAACACTGTCTAAGATTTCAAATTTTTTTTTTTAATTGTTCTTTCTTTTCTGACAAATTCAGAACATTTAAAGACTTTTCATTTTTTTCCCCTTCTCGCTAAGCTCTGTTATTATAATGTCCGTTTCTCTGGTTTCATCTTCATCAATGAGAAGGTCACCTTGTAGAGAATTAGGATTATTTATATTTGAGCTTTCTGCCTGAACTATTGAAAATTTAGGGCGAGACAAACCAAATGTATATGCTTGCACATATTCCATTTTACACTTGCATAAATAATTATGGATGCATGTACTGTTGTAATCTGTACAAATGAGCTCGCAGGTGCAGTTTGCATTACTTTCTTGAACAAGATAAGTGCCATGCGAGGATGATGATGAGACAACATATCCACTTTCATTTTCAATTATCATGGCAGTTGACAAGGAAAGGCTTGTTTTATGACGCTGTCGAAGATCTTTTAATTTTGAAAATAATTTTTCCTTATTCATGACAATTAATCTATCAACTAGTTTGTCCCTTATAAACCTCATTAATGCATAAGTTGTCTTGTCCAACCATTTTGCATTTCTTCCTTTCAAATAAATGTATTTTAATGTCTTGTGCATGCTTTCAACGTGCATATTTGTATTCAAACCAGATTGTAAACGATGGCCCATGAATTTATACAATTTGAATAATTTTCAACAAAATACTTACAAAATTCCCTTGTCATATCATTCTCCAAAAATTTTTTAATAGCTTCATTAAACATTATATTAAATTCATCAACATCCCCTCTCTTTCATTAATGTCCTCAAAATTTTATAAACTTCTAACTGCATTTATCTGGACTGAATATTCTACAGAATTTTTCTCCAGGCACGGTCTACTTGCCAGGTACAAAACAGTTTATGTTTTGGCTTGCTTTGAGATGTGTTGGACCATACATTGAAACACAACTCTGCCATGTCGGACATAAAAACAGTTGGGCAAATTTCACCAACTTTCTCTTTAATTTTTGCGAAAAATATTTCAAGCACAGAATGATCAGTTCTGTTTGATATAAAAAAGGAGCATGGGGATCCTTGTCTCATATCATCAAGTGTTAGCAATGTTATGAGTTCAAAATCATAACCATTTGTTCTATGAGTTCCATCTATGCAAATGTGAGACACATTTTTTTTGTAGCATCTCATACTGCTTATCATTCATAATTATTAAAACAAAATAATCACTTTTTAACTCAGGATACATTGCTGATGTGACACCCTGAGGCTTATAGAACAAAATGCAGAAATCATTTTTGCTCTCCATCTCATTAACCCATGCATCTACACTTGTACCATCATCTTTATGCTTTATGGCATTTGAACCAATGTTGAAGCAGTTCTCAATGTTTTTTGCCAACAAATGTATCCGTTCTAATTTTGAATCAGTGACAGAATCTCTAATTTCATCAAGTATTTCATCAAATGGTATTTTTGATGCAATTTTTGTGGCTATATGCTGTCGTTCAAATTCTGAGACTTAGATGACCAATATCATTTCTGTGCCCTAGGTGAGTTTTGCAAAATTTGATATTACTTGCACCTGTCTCAGATACGAAAACTTTGATTTGAGCAGGACAATATCCATCGATCTTGTTACTTCCTTGTGTCTTTAGATGACTCAGTCCTTTGCCTTTAGATACATAAAACCCAGAGCGGTGACCGACAAAATGATGTTTTTTCCCATTTTTTAATGATATTGCTCCCCGTCTTACTATAAATTTACTTTTTGTTTCTTTTTCGGTTCTATTCCTCCATTCATTAAATGCTTCGAAGTTAATAAAAGCCAATTCAACATTTTCTATTTTCACATCATGTACCTCTTGAAAGTGTAAAAGCATTTCCTCCTTGGATGACTCGTGTGTACACAGAGCACACTTTCTTCGTAATTCATTGATATTTTCCCCGTGATGCATTTTACGCATATGGAAAAGTAAATTGTAAAAATCATTATATTTACAAGTACAAAGATCACACTTAAATTTGTAAATCTTGGAGTCTCTAATATTCGGCGCTAAATTGTTCGCTTGTCCAGAATGCTTTCTATTAGCATGCTGTCTTAGCGTTTTGTAACTACTGTATTCCCTTTTACAGGCAAAACACGAGAATTTTTTTGGTTTCTTCAAAAGAAGACATTATTAATGGGGATTCAAGATCCACGGACATAATTAAACAACTACTCTTACTTAAAAAGAATATATATATATATATATATATATATATATATATATACAGGGTGTTTCATAAATGATGGGAGTAACTTTAAGAGGTGATAGTACACATCAAGACGAGTAATAGTAAATAGGAAACCAAGTGTCCCAAACGTCTTCCGAAGGAGAAAGGCGCCATCAAAGTTTAGATTCCTAAATTTCAAATGATGATAAAAAACGGGAAAATGGATCGATTCATTTGCGGTTTTCACTAAAATCATTCTTTAAATTAGTATTTTCATTAAAAAAAGTTTTAAAGACAAAGTTAAAAAAATGCCGTTAGAGGGCGCTCTAGACTTTGGAGTACCGAACAACTACCTTTTACCAGTATTTTTTTTATTTTGTTAAATGTTTACAAAAGCTTAGATTTTAACTTGAATTTTGAGCGCAAAATTGAAACCATCGGGAGCGGTTAAGTGGCGCAAATGTAACCGCGTTTAGGGAGGAAAAATTGAAATGCTCGTATGTAATGATCAAAATAAAAAACGATAAAGCAAACTTTAAGAGGCGATAGTACAACATAAAAACAATCAACTTCGATTAGAAAATGCATGATTTGAATTCAAACGCAAACGTGCTAGAGCATCTTCAAATTTTATCCATGCAAGCGTTTTAGCTGCAAGATTCTGGAAGAAGAACATGAAATTGTGATATGGGGAAGGAGAAGAACGCATATGCAAATTGTTATTAAGATAAAAGCCATTGACCCGAGTGTGCAAGTGTAAATCACGGAACAAACGTAACGAAAGATGTTGCCCTTCACTAATCAAGAAAAGGCTGATATGCACTTCATCTACGGAACTGCAAATGGGAATAGTGCAGAGGCGCAACGATTATACGGAAAAAAGTTTCCCAACAGGCGGTTGCCCAATGATAAAACATTTGTGCGCTTGCACAGACAGTTGTGTGAGACAGGATCCTTTTTTGGTGCACGTTCAAATGCAGGCTGTGCGAAGTCTAACAGAACGGTAGCCGTGGAAGAAAAAATTCTGGATATGGTGACTGATCATCCAAATACAAGCACGCGAGCAGTGGCTAGTCAAATTGAAGTATCACCCTCCACGACATGGCGAGTACTAAAGGATGAAAGTATGCATCCTTTTCATGTCCAACGAGTCCAGGAACTGACTGAAAGGGATTTTCCTCGTCGAATGGATTTTGCTCGCTGGTATCTGCAGAAGCACACCCTAAATCCCGATTTTGGTGCAACTGTGCTTTTTACAGATGAATGTACATTTACACGTGACGGTACATTTAACACCCACAATTCCCACCAATGGGCAGATGTAAATCCACATGCGTCTTCTACACATGCATATCAGCGACGATTTTCCATAAATGTTTGGGCAGGAATAATTGGTGACCATCTACTTGGACCTTATCTTCTGCCAGAACGCCTGGATGGAAAAAAATATCTTACCTTTCTGCAACAGGTGCTGCCGGAAATGATAACAGATGTTCCCCCTCGTATCCGGCGAGTAATGTGGTTCCAGCAGGATGGAGCACCAGCTCATTTTGCGCCAGAGGTGCGAAATTATCTAAACGCAACCTTTCCAAATCAATGGATTGGGCGAAGTGGTCCTGTCCCTTGGCCAGCGCGATCGCCCGATCTTTCATGCCTGGATTTCTTTTTGTGGGGACACTTGAAGAGTCTTATGTATGAGACTCCTATCGAAACTGCAGAAGAACTCGTCGCCAGACTTTCGGCAGCTGCAGGAGAGGTGCGCGATACTCCTGGCGTGTTTCAGAGGGTTCGTGAATCCCTTCTTCGCCGTTGTACCGCATGCATCGCCTCTAATGGTCAGTGTTTCGAACAGATATTGTAATCATTTCTAATTAAACTTTTTTTTATAACGTAAATGTTCTTTGTTTCCTTTTTGTCTCTTAAAACGAAATCTGTTTCAGCGCCCTCTATCACCTTCGGGTTAAAATTACGAGTATGATTTCTTTGATGAATGTTACTTGTTTTGGTGTTGTACTATCGCCTCTTAAAGTTTGCTTTATCGTTTTTTATTTTGATCATTACATACGAGCATTTCAATTTTTCCTCCCTAAACGCGGTTACATTTGCGCCACTTAACCGCTCCCGATGGTTTCAATTTTGCGCTCAAAATTCAAGTTAAAATCTAAGCTTTTGTAAACATTTAACAAAATAAAAAAAATACTGGTAAAAGGTAGTTGTTCGGTACTCCAAAGTCTAGAGCGCCCTCTAACGGCATTTTTTTAACTTTGTCTTTAAAACTTTTTTTAATGAAAATACTAATTTAAAGAATGATTTTAGTGAAAACCGCAAATGAATCGATCCATTTTCCCGTTTTTTATCATCATTTGAAATTTAGGACCCTAAACTTTGATGGCGCCTTTCTCCTTCGGAAGACGTTTGGGACACTTGGTTTCCTATTTACTATTACTCGTCTTGATGTGTACTATCACCCCTTAAAGTTACTCCCATCATTTATGAAACACCCTGTATATATATATATATATATATATATAAGGTACCAGAGCTCCAAATGAGCGGAAAGATATGTTCTAATTATTCGGAATAGATGGCGCCAGGAGCGAGTGAGCTGCATTCATCTTTTGATTCTTTAGTTCAGGGGTCGGCAACATATTGCACGCGGAGCAATTTCCAGTGGCACGCCACCCCTCTACAAAATTATGTATACTATATATAAAGCTAAATCGTTCTGTCTCTCCTTTCATCCCCTCGTACATTTTTATATAAAGGTTATTTTTCATTTTCGATTTTTTGCCATAAAACGATTCTGCTGAATCAGCTTGCTTGTAGTTTGTATGCTTTATATAAAAGAAAACATCTCTTCGGTTTAAATGTGACTTACTATTAGCATTAAATATTCAACACAAATAAAAATTATTGAGTAATACTTGCAAAATTAAGAATCATTCATCACGGCTCTGTTAATAAAAAAGTAAGTAGTTTGTCTTTTACCCACCAAAAGTTTGGGCATCGACGGAAAAAGAAAAAAACAAATGTCTTCTGTATAAATAAAAATTCTGCTTAACAGACGTTTTCCATCGGAAATATATTAAACAAAAATAGTTATTCCATAAACATATTTAACTTGGATTGGGAATAAATTCGGTGAAAAGAAAACACACAATGATGTGGGTTAATTAGGCAAGTGAATAAGATTTCATAACAAAGGACCTTTGTAACTAAATATTAAGAGAAAATGTAATTTTTTAAAGTTTTGTGCCAAAGAAGTCATAATTATTTTATGTTTTACTTGTAGAGCGAATTAAGCTAACTGAAATAGATATTAGAACATATTTTTTAGGTTTTCTATTAGTCACGCCGATATACAAATACTGAGTATGAATTCAGTCGAAAGTTAAATTTAGTTTGATGCACGACGGGATTTTTTTGGTCACTTTTAACTTTGTCACGTTGTGTGTATGTTAGATTTATTGTGAAAATTTGTATATTGTTTGTTAAATTATTCCGATAATTAATTGTTACATTTGAATCAAATGTCGACTAAAAATATAAAGCTTGATTTTCACGATTTCGAAGAATTTTAGACTAACGAATTTGGATTCATACAACAAAAAGATTGCTCTGTATGTGTGCTATGTCGTGAAAGTGTCGTATGTCGTACGTCAAGTATACAAAGACATTTTCAAACTAAACACCAGACCACATTTAAGAATTCTGATGAGAAATGTGAAGTTTTTTAGAAAGAGCTGTTTCTGGATATAAAAAGGAAATTACACTTTTGTGTCAAACAATTGGAGTCAAACCAAAAGCGACAGAATGTAGTTTCGTCATTGCTCATTGTTTAGCAGCCAAAGGAAAACCTTTTACAGATGGCGAACATATAAAGGACACATTTTTAAAAAGTGCTGAAATATTGTTCAGCGATTTACCTAACTTGCAAACAATATTATCCCGAATTCAAGAAATACCTGCTTCTGCGCGAACTGTTGAAAGAAGAATAACATAAATGGCAGAAAATGTAACTGCGAAACAAAATTCAGGTTTACAAGAAACTGTTGCATTTAGCATTGTTCTTGATGAAAGTAAAGACGTGAATGATGTTGCACGCCTTGCAGTAATTGCACGATATTGTGATAAAAATCGAATTTATGAAGAATTATGCAATATGATTCCTCTGTCTGGTACAACTAAAGGGCAGGATATTCTTTTTTCATTTATAAATCATTTTGAAAGAAAAAATATTAATATAAATAAAATATTTTGTGTAACTACTGAGGCGCTCCTGCAATGATTGGCAAGGAAAGGGATTTGTCAAACTTCTTGAAAATCATATTGGATGTAAAATATTGAACTTCCATTGCCAAAATTTCGTCTTAGCACTTAATTTCTTTAATGAATACCGTTGTTAAAATAGTTAATTTTATAGTGTCTCGATCTTCATTAGTACACAGGCAATTTAAATCTCTTTTAAAAGAAATGGAAAGTGAATATGGGATCTTCCCTTGTACAGTCATGTCCGTTGGCTTAGTCGTGGTAATGTCTTGAATTAGTTTTTGTCATGCATGAAGCACTTTAAAATTTTTCTTAATGGTAAGGGACAATATTTTCCCGAATTAGACGACAAGGAATGGTTATGTAAATTGATGTTTCTGACAGATATAACTAAACATCTCAATGAACTAAACTTAGGATTGCAAGGAAAAAGTCAAACAGTACTCGAACTTTTTGAATATTGGAAGGGCTTTGCTACAAAATTAAATATATTTTCTCGTGATATTAATACTAGTACCTACAAACACTTCCAAAATGTTAAAGCGCTTGCAAATACATCAACCGTAGACAAAGATGAACTTCAAATTTACGTTGAAGCACTTAAGGAGGAATTTTCTAAAAGATGCAAAGACTTCGAAGCTTGTATGCCCATATTTTCTTTTCTAATCAAACCTGATTTAATAGACCCGTTAATAATCTCATTCGATTAGTCAATTTTTAGTGGATGGAAACTGATAATTTTAAAATGGAACTTATTGCATTAATATCTTCAGAATTATGGAAAACAAAATTTACGGAGTTACGGAAAATTTTGGAAGATAACTCTAGCAATAAATCGACAGCTATTTTAAATTGCTGAATGTCATTTCCAGAAAGATTTAATTGTTTGAAAAAAATAGCATGTGTGCCCTGCTTTCCGCTTTTTGTTCCACATATCTATGTGAACAAATTTTTTCTCATATGAAATATATTTTGAGTCCACAAAGAAATTGTTTAACTGCTGAACATTCTGAATTTTGTGTCAAATTGAAAGTAACGAATTATACCCCTGATATTGAGACATTAAGTAGATCTCTGCAGGGACAAGGTTCTCATTAAAATTTTAATTTTTTTTATTTAACTTTGCTGCATGAACACTCTTATACTTTATGTTGTTTATTTCTAGTTCCATAAATATTTTTAAAAATGCGTAATATATATACAATTTTAATTTTTGATTTATATTTAAGAACAGTCATATTTTAAGTTTTCCTTAAAAATTCTAAAAATATACATATTTATGTGCACAGTTTTAATATTTGTATTTATATTGGAGTAATAGTTGTATTTTATGTTTATTTTTATATCAATAAATATCTTTACATGATGCCTAATTAGCAGATAAGTAAATTTGTATTTTTGGCCTCTATTTTTCCTAATTCTGCATGTATTGTCGTGGGAATCAAATTGTTTCAAATATTTGCTATTGCTTGGCACGCTGAATCATGTTGGTAGGTTGGTTTGACACGCCACAGCTGAAAGGTTGCTGACCCCTGCTTTAGTTAGGGAGTGAGCTCTAGACGCTTGTAAAAAACACGTTTCTATCTGGTCCAGTTGAAAGAGAGAATCAAGCGAAGTGGGGTCAGAGGAAAATGCTGTAACTAAAACATATCAGACAGGGGATGGAGGATCTTTTCAGATCCATATCCCTGTGATGTAAATGAACTCGAACATAGTCCCCTTCTCCGCGCTTTTCTTTTATCCCTTGTCCGTCGGCCCCTCATAGCGTAGGATCTTTTCCGGCGCATAATGGGCTCTACTCTCCACGCTGTCCTCTGAGATGCGTGGGAAAGGGAAGTCTACTCATGCCGGAGGTTACTCAGCCCTTGGACTCTAAGAGATGGCCTCGGAAACACGGATCAGAATTCTTGACCACCTATTTAGGCAACTTTTCCCCAGAAATTAGGGAAACGGAGTGGACCTTTTCTCCGTTTGTTTGTGTACTTTCTCAGCAATTAGAGACAGAAGGACGGTTCTGACGGACCATTCTGAAATCAAGAAAAACACCCTTCTCGGCTTAGATTTTGGTGTTGAAACCTGAGTGAGGAAGATTGTAACCCGGACAGGTTGATGCAGTCTAGAAATTTCAGATCAAAAACTATGCTGGAAATGTGTGATTATGTCGATCATAGTGATTTTAGATTATAGTCAGGAGAATGTTTTCAATTAGGTTGATGGGCCTTCAACTGTCAGGAGATTTCGGAACTTAGCCTCGTTTGAGTAAACCCGTGATCATGGCAATTTGCCAAGCGCCTGAGAAGTAGTTGCAGAGTAGACATTTGTTGAAAATCTGTATGATGTTGATTACTGCATTGATCGGAAAGGCAAGTGTGATATTTTTATGCCCTTTTCGGCAGGAGCCTTAGGATGATATTCATAATTTCTTGTGGTGAAGTCAATGGAGTGATGTGGAATCTCTCATTACGGTTTAATGGCCGCGGTAGCCTAGTGGTTATAATCATGAACTCGTGGCTGGTGTATCATGAGTTCGAGCCCCAGTGCCACTGAAGATCTACAGTGTGGATGAGCGGATGCTTGCCAAATCTGTCGAGGCTCAAAGTCCTGTCGTTGACGCAGCATCTAGTTCGAAGAGGCAGTGCCGGTTTATCCATTGTGCGCTTGGGGCGAGCGCCGGGGCCTGAAAGACCCAGATAAGTTGGACTTACGCAGATTTTGCTAGTTATAAATTTCAATCCACCAGTGCCAATGAGGTCCGTAGATCTTCTGTGCCCAGGGCCCGAAATGAGCTGAAACCAGCACTTGGGAGAGGGGGTTAACTAAGCTGTATTTCTATATGTTAACTGTAACAAACACTATAAGTCTATAATAAAAAGTAGAGTTTTCACAGTAAAATATTTATCTGGCTTGCAGTTCTATGCATACTTCTCTAGTCTCATTTCCTCTTAATACTTCTGTAACACAAATTTAAAATCACTGCTTTCTGTTTCTTCAAATCTCGGATATGAATTAAAAATGTCATTGAAGATTTTTTGTTCTGTGCTCACTTTTTATTCTGTATTAAAATGTTATTTTTAACTTAACATCAAAATTTATTTTTTATTTTATTTCTAAATTTCGTACGTAATTTGCACATTTTGCAAATTTATATCCTCGTTTTTCAAACAAAAAAATACTTTGAATATACATTACATCATATATTTATTTAGTAAGAAATTTTACGAAAACAGTTCAAAATTCCAGCAAATACTTCATCTGAAGTATAATTTTTTTCGTTTTCTATATACTATTTTAACATCAATAGAAAACTGTTTTTAATTTTACTTTCTTATTCTACCGATAGATGGCGGTATAGAAAACTGCAGAGCAGGAATGTCATACCAACACCTGTTGGTCAAACTCCGGGCCGTATGCGGCCCACAACGAACATTTTTGCGGAACGGGCAGTTTTTGAGCACGCAATGATATATTAAAATTTCTCCCGAAATGAGAAAGAAAGTAGCAGAGAAGAGATGTCAAGTGTCAGGACGTTAACATTAAGTTTTTCTTGTTCTTTTATTTATGTTTATTATAATCTATTATTCGAAATAAACTTACGTTTCTTTGAATATTGATTTTTTTTGCGACCCACCTAAAGTTTATCCTTGTTTGCTTAGCCCACGGTAGCCTATGAGTTTGACGCTCTTCCTGAAGAGGGAAACACTTTATGTAGAGTGAATATACTCGGTAGAGCGACATTCGAAAAAGACGGTACACTCATCGAATTGGCAATAAAACCTACTTAGATTTGTCAAATGAGCACGTAACATTGGCGTAACGTACACCCCCGCATCTCGGGGGGAAGGGGTACAGGGCTCTTGGGAGCTCAAAGTCTGACTGTCGCCAAGTGCCCTTTGTAAAATTCAATTTGGGGGCCCAAAACTTGATTTTACAAGGGGCCCAAATGTTCTCCGCTGCGCCACTGGCACGTAATATTAAGTTTTCTCTCTTTGTAAAGGTAACTCTTTCTTTAGTGAAATTTCAAAAAATTTTAATCTAAAATCGATTGATGACTTTTCGAATTTTAATAGAAACTTTATTATTATTATTATTATTATTATTGTATTTACGTTTAATTTTGTTATTGTATAAATTTAAATTGTTCTAGAATTGTCTTAGTAAGTGAACTATTTATTCATTTTTACTGTTGATTTTATTTAAAATAAATTCTGTAGATGAAAAAAAAAAAAATCTTTAATTATTGACAAAACTTCGTAAAAAAAAGAAAAGAAAGAACTAATATAATTAGGACTCGAAGTTAACACAGAAGTGACCCTGCTTGAAAACAAATAATCTTGAACTTCAAAAAAGAATTAAATTAATTTTGTTTCAATAAAAATAGTAATTTAAGAATCAAAAAAAAATTAATTAAAATAAATTAAAAAAATAAATGCCTTTGATAAAAATTAAAAACAACAACAACCGCGATAACTGTTCTTTTGGTTAGAGTCTCTCTCTCTCTCTCTCAGTACTATAAATCAAATATACAATTAATATCGCAAACATAACGTAACCTTTCAAACTTTTTAAAACTTTTTACTAAGTCTCTTTCTTGTTTAAAATGTCAAAATGAATGAAACTTTTAACTGAGTACTTTTAAAAATATTTCTAACAAGAAAAAGGTTATATACTTTTTTTCTTATCGATTTTCCATTTTTAATTATTGTTTATTTAATTTTTGCTTCATTTTTTAAAAACAAGAATAACGGATATAAACTGTTCCACTGAACTTAATTCTGTATAAAAAAAAGTGATCACACACACACATGTTGTTATATTTGTGTTCATGCTCTGAATGAATTTAACTTGCAATAACAAGAACACAAAAAAGTTTCAAAACACAATAACTTCACTCAAAAAAGTAATAATAAAGCGAGTTTCAGGGTCTTACTTTTTTTTAATCTCTATTCTACAACGTTACCTCCATTACGGTATTAACCCATCAATTTAGAGTGAAAAGTCACTGATCCAAGAAATTGAAGCTCATTACTTCAAAGGCAGGAAATAACCTCTATGTTTTTGAAGCTCTATTCCCTTTGTATAGAGTCATAAATCTTTCTAAGATAAAATAACCTTTACAGAATTTGCTTTAATCAATGTGTATTATTTTGCACGAAGAAGACGATTTTTGAAACGATTTGATACATTTTTCCGCTTAAATTACTCGTATTTCTATCCCAAAGATTAATCGTAATTTTTTTTTAAAATTCAGAATAATTATAATTTAATCTGCTCCATTTAAGGCATCCAACTACTTGCGACAACTTTTTTTAAAAAACAAAATGGAGGTCTGTGGATACTTTTGTGGTTTTTAGATTTATTTAGTACATTTTAAGAAAAATATGCTAAAATTAAGAAGAGAAAAAGAAAAATTATTATTACTGAGATGGAAAAAAATGGGCAAAAATTTACAAAAAATTACATATCGGGGCTTATTCTGTACAAAAGGTTTATGAGCAAATTTTAAATTTTTCAATTTTGACGTGTTACTTTGCTATTCATTTTTGAAATGACCTTCAGGATAGGAGACATTTTAATTTTTACAAAAACTAGAGCAATTGATCTTAGTTATAAGAAATTGCTTAAAAAAGTAGTGATTATATTCACATAAGGGACCGTAAATTTTGTAATAAAACAGTATCTACTATTATACAGAATGTACACAAAAAAATTCCGAACAAAACTTTTTGAGCAATCGCTTTCCCTGTATGAGTATTTTAAATAAATTATAGTTTAAAAAAACTAAAAAACACGCTTTTATACTGAATCGAACTAAAAAGTTAAAAAATAATTCTTAATATGAGAATAAAATGATTAAGAGAAAATTAATGTCATTGGGGTAAAAGCGTTCTTTGTACTACATTTTTACGCTAACTCAGCTTTTCGGAATAAAGTTAGAAATTATAACAATGATACATTTATAGAACACCTACGCTTTTACCCCAATGACATTATATGAGAATAAATTATGAAGAGAAAATTAAAGAATTATTTTTACTTTTTAGTTCGATTCAGTATAAAAGCGTGTTTTTCAGTTTTTTTTAAACTATAATTTATTTTTCATTTTTTAGTTCGATCTACAATAAAAGCGTGTTTTTTAGTTTTTTAAACTATCATTTATTCATTGTTGAATTTATCCTTGAGTTTGATATTTGAAGCTGTAATTATATACGTGGCTGCTGGAATTAGTCTTGCTCTTTAATGGATATTAATTAACGGGTTTAAAGTGTATTTATTCTCTCCATTTACGGGGCTTCGGATGAGTCCCGTATTGTTATATTAGATTCCGTCTCTAAAGAACAGGTCAAACAAATAAAAGTGTGTTAAGAAGAAAAGTTCGAATTAAAATTTTTTTAATGTACCATGTTTTTTTGGTGGCGTAGCAAAGCGGACACATAACATTTCTTGGGCTGAGCGAACACTTTGAAACTCATCGTGGTTTGAGCGGACACATTTTAACCCCAGCTTAGAACAGATTCGATTACCGAACTGCAAGGATAAATACATTTTTGCCAAATTTAATTACTTGTATTAAATTGTTAAGATGCTATAGTGCGAATACATTTTAAACATAGCGAAATGTAATAGAAATAAAAACTTTCAGAGAAATATTTAAAAATTAATAGTAAGTAACAATATAATGAAAGGTATGAACGAATTTCAGGAATTTTGTGGAAAACTGTATTTTAGAGTCAAATAAATATTAGAACAGGTGCAATAGCCATACAATTAATTAGTTTCATGAAAGGAAGTAAAAAGAAATACTAGAAGTAAAATACGCAAGATGCAAGTAGATAAAAGGAAAATAAATACACAAGTAAATAAATACTAACTAACCTTGCATCTTGCGTCTTTTACTTCTAGTATTTCTTTTTACTTCCTTTCATGAAACTAATTAATTGTATGGCTATTGCACCTGTTCTAATATTTATTTGACTCTAAAATACACTTTTCCACAAAATTCCTGAAATTCGTTCATACCTTTCATTATATTGTTACTTACTATTAATTTTTAAATATTTCTCTGAAATTTTTTATTTCTATTACATTTCGCTATGTTTAAAATGTATTCGCACTATAGCATCTTAACAATTTAATACAAGTAATTAAATTTGATTGGCAAAAATGTATTTATCCTTGTAATTCGGTAATCGAATCTGTTCTAAGCTGGGGGGGGAAATGTGTCCACTCAAACCACGATGAGTTTCAAAGTGTCCGCTCAGCCCACGGAATGTTATGTGTCCGCTCCTGCCACGCAACCGTTTTTTTACGGACTAAAAAAGTATAAAATTCCTCCTATCGTTTTTTTTTTCTCTTTTCACATTTTCATCCATTGTCATCCACTTCTGAGCTATGGACCAAAATTCAAGTCTCTTGCTTATCAGAAAGTCACACAGTTTAAAATCAATTACAAAATTCTCTTCGGACAGACATTAAAGAAAGCGAGTTAATAAAAACCTGGTAATATTAAGTGTCAATCATTTTTTCACCTATTAAACGTATTGCTATAATGTTAATTCGTATCATCACTTCTAAGCGTATTGCTTTATAAAAATAAAAAATACTTAGCAGTTAGAACATAAATTATTTTTCTTCATATGCACAAACCTTTTTTTTTATTTTCATTTTCAGAAAAATGTTTATATTATGGCAAGAAATTGCAAACACACACCCACCCTCCACTTTCACAGATACAGAACACTTTTTTGCTTGTTTTATTTCTATTAACCACAAGTGTATTTTATACTTGCATATAATTAGTTTTAAATTCAAAACACTGGCTTTAGGTTTACACCTTATTCTTTTAGTCGCCAAATCTGAAAATGATATATGGAATTTGTCACCTAATTTGAAAATCGTGTATGCAATAAGTCGCCAAATCTGGTAGTGGTATATGGAATTGTCGCCAAATCTGATTATCCTTATTCCTGACGATCTTGAAAAGGACAATGGAACAAAATTATAAAATTATTGTATTGTCATCGGTCCTTGACAAGTGTGCAAAATTTCGAATTGATCTGACCTTTTAAAGTGGGTAAAAATCGAGTTCCAAGATTCCGTTACATGCAAGTGAAACTTATAAAAGCATGTTAAAATTATAGTTTGAAAAAAACTAAAAAACACGCTTTTATACTGAATCGAACTAAAAAGTAAAAAAATAATTCTTAATAAAGAATAAAATGATTAACGAGAAAATGAATGTCATTGTGGTAAAAGCGTGGGGTGTTCTATAAATGTATCAATTGTTGTAATTTATAACTTCTATTCGGAAAAGCTGAATTAGTGTAAAAATGTAGTACAAAGCACCCCACGCTTTTTCCACAATGACATTCATTTTCTCGTTATAATCATTTTATTCTTTATTAAGAATTATTTTTTTACTTTTTAGTTCGATTCAGTATAAAAGCGTGTTTTTTAGTTTTTTTCAAACTATAATTTATTTTATTTTCATTTTCAGAAAATTGTTTATATTATGGTTAGATATTGCTAACACCACCCACCCTCCAATATCTCAGATACAGAACACTTTTTTTTTATTTCTATTAACCGCAAGTGTATTTTATACTTGCATAAAATTAGCTTTAAATTCAAAACACTCGCTTTAGGGTTACACCTTATTTTTTAGTCGCTAGATCTGAAATAAGTCGCCAAATCTGGAAATGTTGTATGACATTAGTCGCCATATCTGGAAATGGTACATCGAACAAGTCGCCAAATTTGAAATGATGTATGCAATAAATCGCCAAATCTGGACGTGGTATCTGGAATTGTCACCAAATCTGATTATCCTTATTTTCCTGACGATCCTGAAAAGGACAATGGAACAAAATTATGAAATTATTGTATTGTCATCGGTCCTTGACAAGTGTGCGAAATTTCGAATGAATCCAATCCTTTTAAGTGGGTAAAAATGGAGTTCTAAGATTCCGTTACATGCAAGTGAAACTTATAAAAGCATGTTAAAAAACACACACATTTCAAGTAAAACACGTTTTAAAGTATGACATCTTTCTTAAAGTAGTGGCATTTGCTTTTACTAAAACACTCGTAATTTTTGTTCTAGTGAATGGAACTTAATATAAATTTGGTATATTTATAAACTTTATAAGATGACTTATGAAATAAAAGCATGAAAACATTGTAAATTTTGGGCAAAATTCACAATTTTAGGGTAGTCTGATACCTTAATTGTATAAAGAAAAGTTTCAAAATTCTGCGTTAGGAATTCTCGAGTAGGAAGACATTTACATATGTATTAATTAGACACACACAATCTGTTTCCATCCAACTTCTTCAGATTGTTATCAACATTGGGAATTCGAAGTTAAAGTATTTTATTTGTAGCATTTTTTTTATTGAAATTCGAATATTATATACACTTAAGAATAATTATTCTAATAATATAAAATCTTTGAACAATTTTAAAAAAGTATAGTAAAAATATAGAATGAAATATGTGTGTGTATGTGCGTGTTAAGGTTTCTTAGATTTATAAAAAAAAATATATTTGCAAAATAATAATGTCAAAGAGGAATAATTTGAAACTTTTAATTTTGATTATTTTAATATTTAGATATAGTTATAATTTTGTACAGAGGATCATTGACTGATATTTATCAAACTTCATAGAAAAGTCACTTAAATACTAATTTAATATTATTAATTAAATACTCAAAGCGAAAAATAAAAAAGGAACTATTTTGATAAAAAAAAATTCTGTAGCATTTGATTTGTTTCTTAACTTATTGCTCCTGATTGAAATTGTTGTATTTGAACGACAAATTACTCCCTGAACATTGAAATTACTCTGTTTGTAAAATTATCATCTATTAATGTAGGAATTATCAATTTGTAAAATTTCAATTTTACTATTTAATATCTGTCTTTAATAAACAAAATTATCTTTAATAATTAAACTATTATTAATAAGTATTATCAATAAAATCAATCCAAACTCATATCAATAAAACAAATTAAATTTGATAAATTTACTGAAAGAGAGCAAAATGTATTTTTAGAATTTTTCAATGTTTCAGTTTTTCTTATGTTGATTATTCAGAAATATTGATTCTTGTGACCTAGTTCTTATATTTCATATTGATCTTCGAAAATAAAGATATAGATTTTATTTTTTGTACCAGCTGATAATTTACATAAATCCGTCGAAAAACATATGGATTTCCTGGATTATAAACAATTCCAATGTAAGACATTCTACATACATATTTAATCCCTTCGTGCTTTATTGTTTCATGATCTATCATATTGTCATTAAAATAATCCTATCTTCCTGGATTCTAGTACTTTTCTTTGCAGATATGTGTTACATTAATTTTCAAAACAGAGAATACGTCTCGAAATTTCAAAAACTTTTTTCTCCACGTAATGGACAAAAGAAGATGAATTTCTTGAAAACTTTGAAAAAAAATCGATCCTGGATATTAAATAAATAATTATTTAAGTCAAGATGAGTATTTGTGCTTGGGCTAGCGCTAATTTTTCAGCTAATGCAAGCCATTATGTAACTTTACAATTTTATTATATAAATAGTGAACAGTACAAAGAATTAAAGAGCTCTTATCAGTACAAGTTTCTTTTAGCTTTAGTCCATTCAGTTTCATAGATTATATACGATTCATTTTAAAGGCTTATTTTTTAAGATTTGGAAGAAACGCGAATAAAAATGGTTCTAACTTGGTAATAATTTGCTACTAAATATAATTGTTTAACATTTTATAAAGAAATGTTGTTGTCGTGTTCTTCCCGAAGGGAAGTAATGAAAGTTGCCAGAGCCTGAGACAGGTTGGACTTCTACACGATAGATGGCAACACCGCCTATCTCCACCTCCACAGTTTAGGCATGAAACTCGAGGGGAGGTAAATATTCTCCAGTCCCCTGCACCCGTAGTTTCTGCTGCGACCGCCCACAAGACTTTCGGACCCACTGATTTAACGAATAAGTACTCCGTGTGTACTCGGAGGGTATTTGGTGGTATCGGGCATATCTCGAGCCCAGTCCTTCCGGTCTGGATTCCGATGCTCTAACCACTAGGCTACTCACGGCCCCTACAAAGAAATGAAATCATTGATTACAGCAATAATAACATAAGATCTGAAAATTTTTGAAATTTTGTATTCCAAAAGTGTGTTTAGATGTAATCTCAAACTATGTAAATTTCGAACGCTATGGGATTCATGATGTCATGTGACTGCCTTAATATAACGCTCGTAATTTCACAAAATTTAATTGTGTCTAAGCCTCTTCAAAATATAATGCCGAAATCTATTCACAATTATCAGCGGATGATGTTTTCAATCTACAAGTAGAAAGGCAAAGAAGAGTAAAAAATATATATGTACAAGAAATTGTTACAGTCCTAATAGGTCTTGAGTAGGGGTCGGCGAACAGGAGCTCTTTGCATGGAAAGTTGCAACTCTTCAGATTTCTACCTCTATGAATTATCAAAAAAATATTTGCCAACTAAAAATTGTTCTCCTTTCTTTTTATCCTTACTGATTCTATCGAAAAAATTAACTTGTATTTGCATCTATGTACATTTAAACAATTGACTGGCTTAAGATAGCTACTTCTGTTTTCAACTGCTTTCCATTAACCCTTTATCTACCGTCGGTAAGTACCATTCACTTTAAAATTACATAGAATAACCATTTTTACGAATATTCTGACGATATTTAGCAGGAACATTTTTCAGCACAGATTCTAGGAGGAATATTTTGGCGGGGAAGGCAATACTTTTAAAACAAAAGTTGCTTTTTCAGCTGACATTTTAATCGGATTGCGAAGAATGTCATTTTTGTTTCGAAAAAGTAGTTAATTTCTAAAGGTGTCTTATTTGTTTGTATGTTAGTTAAGACCTTAGAAAACGATCTGACTATCTTTTTTAAGTGAGCAGTGTATATAATTAATTTTGCAGTTGAATAACTAAGTGGTACTTATAAGTACCGGCAGTACACTGGAGGTCAGAGCAAAAACAGGTCCCCCCCCCCCTTTTTTCCCCGTCCGTGTCGCTTATTGTTGTTTTTTGTTGCATTGTAACGTCATCACTATAGTGCAATAGAATTATATATTTTTTAGCATTTCTTTTAACTTAACTTATTTATTTTTATTTTTTATAAATTTATTTTTTTATTTTAACGCTTTTAAAAAAATTTGAACTTTGAATGTGAGTTTGGTTTTTTTTACCACACACCAAAAAAATGAAACATCAATAATTTATTCAAAAATTAGCAACATTTTAATTTCTTTATGTATAACTGAGATTTAAAAATTTTAGGAAGTTTTCAGGGTGTTATTATTTTTTCTTTTCTTGGAGTGTCTAAAAAAAAGAAGCTCAGTGTTCAAGTGTCATTGGATTTACATAGACCCTACCATCTGAAAGCAGTGATGTATTAACAAATGATATGCATGAAGTCCCAGCAAATTATTTGCTGGAACTTTGGTTAGATTTTTAAGATGACGATCAAGCGAATGAACAAGACTCAAGGTGCAGTAGTTCATGTTCAGAAAATACAGTATTTCCTACCCCAGATTGCAGTGCTTTAAAAAATATTCAACCGAAATCTCACTCAAAATGCACAACGCGTAATGAATTTTTGTGTATTAATGAAAAGAAAAACTGTTTGTTTGAATATTATCAAATTAAGTTTTTGTGTAAAACGTGCTTTTATGTGTAAAAAAAGTAAATAAATTTTAAAAATTTCATAATTTTCAAAAATATTTTGTGCTGTAAAATATTAGTGTTTTCTGGCTACTTAGCATTTTTAAGAGTAAAAACTCCCTTAAAAAAGTCATTCACGGTCTTTTTGTATTATGAAAATATTTCAGACTTTTGTGTACAGATGGTACTCCAAAGGAACATTTTAATTAATTAGCTCTGACGGATTAAATTTCCCAAAGTTGAGTATTTTATTTATGTTTATCCCTTAATTTTCAATGTAGTGATTCAAAAAAAAATATTGCATGAAAAAAATTGCAGTAAATCATAATTCGGTAGATAAAGGGTTAATCAAGTTTATCGAGAATCAGCAAAAATATAGGTGCAATATTGTGATTAGTTCTAAAGCAGTAAAAGTCCTATTTATTGATAAAAATGCAGCAATGGGAAAACACTCCTTAAAATGATTTCCAGCACCGTTTACTTATTTCATACATGAGTTCGGGAGCACTTATAAAATGGATGATAGACTCAAGCCAACAACAAAAATGACAAAAGAACATCAATGCTTAAGGGTTAGCAAAAAGAGTGTTTAAATGGCTTTTACATACAATAACAATCAAAGTCAGTTTTAATTATCAATTGTACCAGACATAAAAAAAATGTGCAAGGAGTAAATTATCTTTAGTTTCACGAAAACCTTTCTATTGCTAGGTAGAAATATTTGTGAGATAGTTATTAAAGTACGTATACAGATCTTAAAACTAAATTAATATATGATTTTAAGAAACGTGATATAAATAAGAAAAATAAAAGAAATATTAACAATCTTTCAAAATTTAACAATTTATCTTAGACAACCCCATTTTTTGTTCACTTTTTGAATAAAACAAACATCTCATTCTGAAACATATTGTTTTCTGTAAGATGGATGCGATTTTAGTGAGCTTAAGCTTTATAAATTCTACACTGAATCGATCGAAATTGAACAATTCAAAGATATGATGTAGGACTCAAAGATTTCCTCGCAGATTAAGCAGGGAATTTTTTTGAATTCCTTCTTTCATTTCTTCGGATTTTAGAGCTTCTTTGTTTCCATTTTCTAGTTTCTGGAGATTTTCAAATTCGTTTTCCATCTTTTTCAGTAATAATAGAAATTAGTTTTGATCTATTTAATTGAACTGAGATTTACTTAACATATTTTTCTTTTTCTCCCTTTATTTGAGACGATTTTACTCCACCAGTTTTCCCTTGTTATATAGATTCTTTCCTTCTTTTCCCCCTCCCTTCTTTTATTTAAGTTTAATTTTGTATGGGGGAAAGGTTAACATTTAAGTTATTCGTCTATGACTTTGTCTTGATATGAATTTTATACTTGAATGTCTGAGAAGCATTGATATATCTCCTCTAAAATGCTTTGCGAGAATCTTCAATAAGAAAGGAATTCTGTTATTCTTTTCCAATAATGCTCTAAATTCCTCTATTTGCTCATCTGCTACTGGTTTCGAAGAATTGAGTAAACTCAAAATCGTTGTAGGTGTAGAACGACCACTGTCTTCAACAATTATGGCTGGTTTACCACTATTTTTCTTTAACTACTACTACACCCCTTAGAAAGCAAAAGGATTTAATCCAAATATTCAAAAAAAAAAAATTAAATCCGATGGAAAAGTATTTGGAAATTTGAAACCTGACTAAGCCAATTCCATTTTATACATTCTTGAAAAAGCAACATTTATTAACCTAAAGACGTCTTCAAGCTTTTGTGATCGTATTAATCTTACGCATAGGTTTTTAAAATATTTCAAACGAAAATGCTTAATTAAAGCACAATTTGTAAAATGCAGTTTCTAGTTCTACGTATTTGCAAAGCTTGTCATTTTAATACATATAACATAAAATCAGTATGGTTCTGAGGTGTTGTGGCTGAGAGTAAACATACGACTGAAACGATAAAAAGCTTTGGTGGTTGGGAGAAGACATGCGACAGCAAAGGCTTAAGGGTGATCATCATGTTTGGGTATTTTCACATCCAGAGCGAACAGGCTTCATTATACGCATTTTTGAAAGACTTCATAATCATCTCACCAAGTAGCTGAAGCTCATGGGATGTATGAGACAGCAAGCTCAGAATGTTAATGTGATGTTCTTTCGTAAATGTGCGTCACTTGACAGAGGTCCAAAATTATGAGATTTGTCGCCAATAGCTATCGAGTTGTTTTATTGTACGACGTTAATAACACTCTCACTCACTCATTCACAAATGTGATCACATTCAGACAGTAAATTACACAGACTACTTTTATATTTTAAAGAAACAAGTAGACAAAAGCACCGAAGCGTAATCTTGATGCTAAAAATTAAAAATATGTAAGTCTATGGGGAGAGGGTTTGAACCCTCAAACTTCACTCTTGTGTATGTACGCGAATATATTAAAATCTGTGACTCAAATGGCTACCCAATCAAAGGGATAGGATCTTCTTCACTTAACCCATTAACCCACTCTACATATGTTTTATATACTACACATATCAGCTGTTATCCATCAACTCGGCTGACCATTAAAAACTCTTTACGGGGCACTCGTGGAAAAAAAAGAGGGAAGTTAATGCATTGATAGTCAATAACAGGGGTCGCGAACCCGTGGTACGCGTGGCACAGTGGAGTTGTAACAGTATCACGCGAAGACATACTGAAAAATTAAAAAATTTGAAAATATAATAAATAATAATTTTTTTACAATTGTATTGAAATGCGGTTGTCTTGGACAAAGAACCCTCAAAATTTATTTTAAGGGGGTCACTTCACGCAGCCTTTTCCCTATCTCCGTAATGTTAAAAATGACCAAATTTAAGGAACATTTTTGAAAAATTGACAAGTTGTATAGTCATGAATTTTTTTGTGTAGATTTATTATATTGTTTTTATTTTAATGAGAGCATTTTTCAAAATTTTGATTAGTTTTTTTAAAAAAAATTCATATGTGGAGTAACACGTCAAAATAATTAAAACGATAAAAATTCTTGTACATTTTAATCCATAAAATTTTTTTGAATAATTTTTTTGACAAAATCTCTCATTAAAATATTTATTTGTATAGTGTTAACATATGTGCAAAGTTTCAAAGCTATAAATTAAGTAGATTTTTCAAAAATGTTCCTTTTGTGTTGAAATTTACACTTTTGAGAAATAGTGATTTAAAGTAAAAATTTACTATTAACTAATACGTACCAGAACCACAACTTGGATTTCTGGTATCATATGCAAGATCATCTTCTTGTCTACATTTTAATTGTTTGTTTTTAGTTCTAGCTTCTTTGGTTCATTGTAAAACTGCCTATTTTGCTTTCTTAATATGCGCATGATCTACTTCTTCCAACGCTCGACATTTGTAAAATCCAGGGTTTGAATGTTTAATACATCTAAAACTTTTAATTTGGTAATGAAACCTTGATTATATAAAAATGTAGCTTCAAATACTATAGTTTTTAAAGTTCCTAATTGTATAAATAAAGTTTTTGGAACTATAAATCAAATACAATTTAAGGTTTCATTGAAATTTTAAGTTTTACCGTTAAAGCACGTAAAAAAGAGTTCACGACTAGAGAAATCTCTAAATACTTTTTTAATGCAATTGCTGATTGCAATAGGTGAGTTGTGTTAAGCATATATGTGTCACCTTTCAGTATGAACCTATTATATTCACACCACGAATCACCTCCCATGGGGCATAAGCCGTGTCGTATTTTCAAATCTGTGGAGAGTTTATGAAAAAAATATAGCCCAAATAGTTTGCATCATGACTGACAAGTTTTCTGAGTTGCTTCAAATAGCCACACGAAACATAGTATCTTTACAATTTGTCTATTACTGCATCTGTTAATCTATAACGACCTCCTAGAGATTTTTTGTCCACAAGATTTTTGCCTTTAAATTTTGATTTTAATGCCCTGTCATGTCTCCATCCTTTTCTCAACATGACCAACACATTCTAATGTTTTAATGTTGACATCTTTCTAAGGTTAAGATTCTAAAACTGCTTTGTATGCTTTAAAGTCCTCATCACCCAAATATTTTGTCGCAATTAGTAAATCGTAATTTGTGTCGTGCCTCTGAGCAATGGAAAATACAAAGTGCACCTTCAACTTTCATCCCCCTACTACTTCCGAAGTAATCTGCCGAACACTCAATGTTATGTACATTGTCGTTAAAATTACTTGAGTATTTCCTCTATAGTTTTTCGGCATCAACAACTTTCCCAGTGTTCACACTAACTGCTGTCAGAGAAACATGACCCCTTATTTGCCAAATGCCATAGAAAAACACCGGTACAATAGGACTTGCATTATTAAATGATATCATTTCGACAGCAGTTATATATATAATACCATAGACTGGCTACTTTCTGTGTCGTGTTATTTAATGCCATGCATGAACTCGTAAAACCACTTTGGTGGACGTGACAATTCATAACTAAACAAAATATTTTCGCAGTTGCTTCTCTTTTCCAATAAAAATAATAGCATATAATAGTACCCAGTGTTTACTTCATATAATTTTGTATATTTTAAAAAGCTTTTATTTAACTTACAATGTATGTATGTATGTATGTATGTAATTTGTTCGGGTGGAATCTTGCAACTCAAATTTTGAAGCTGATATCTTCCTCCCATTGAGCTGAAATTTTGTATACACGTTTAGTTTGGATGACAATGCATGTTTTGACCATTTATATTCCGATATTGCAATTAATTAAAAAGATATTAATTAAAAACGTTTAACTAGTTTTGGGCGCCAACTTGGATATATTTGCATTGTTGTAATAATTTTATTGTTACAACAATGACAAAAGTTGGCGTCGAAAATCGGTTTTCAGCCAAACTGGAATTTCATGACGTTGCGCTATTGACAGTATTAATTAAATTTGTCTAAAAAATAATTACATTTCTACAACGTAAAAATAATCTAATTTCTACAACGTATGTAATTTTTTTACAAATTTCTATCTATTTTCTTGGATTTAAATTCAAAACAAAAAAGTAGAGCTATTTTTCAAGTAGATTGGTACATTGTATACCTTTCTCAACACTGCCAAGTTAAACTGAGATGGAGTATTGAAGAAATTCTTTAAATAATTTATCTAACTTTAATCTATGAAACTCAGACAAAAATAATTACAGAATCGGAAAGATCATTTTTTTATGTATCTTACCCATCAAAAGGAATCCGCTAGGAAAACAATAAGAGAAAAATATTATCTAGAAATGCAATATATTTTCGATTAAAAAAAATAATTTTATAATAAAATAAAGGAATTTTTTTAAAGAAATTTTCTAATTTTAAGCCTACAAGTAATTTAAATACACCTCATTTTATCACCAGTAATCTAAACACACACTACGACATGTGTCCTTAAATTTAATTACAAATAGAATCTGTTAATTGTATTTGAATTTAATTATTGATTTTTTCAAAATCAAGTTTCTAAAGATGATCTGAGCAATTTTAAAAAAAATAGATTCTTACGTAGAAGATATTCAATGTGCAGCAAAAAATTATCATTATTTGATAAAACTTTCTTTTTTGATTACAAAATGCGTTTTGAGTCTTAAGCATTTTATTGATTAATACAAATATTTAAATGCCTTTTGAAGTTTTTTAATAAACAACTAAAATTTTCTTCTAATATGTTAGAGAAATATATCCTTATCTTCAAAATATTTCAAATAAATAATATATTCTTTAAGTTTTTCAAAAATAGTCAAAATTTTAATTAAACATTTAATAACTTTGTCATTTATGAAGATAATCTCACTAAACCTTTTTTTGTGTGTAGAACAATGTTACCCAAAATCTGCACGAAGATTGAAAAAATTGCTTAAAAATTACGGATTTAAAAAAATTGTGTTTTTAGTCTAATACCATTTTGCGAGAATTAATTCAGCTAAACCAGGGATGGCGAACCAGCGTTCAATGAGTTGAACAGGCTGAGAAACCTGTCCAGAGATAACTAAAAAGTAAAAAATAAATTAAATGTAAAAAAACTTTTTTAAGAACAAGCTTTTATTTAAACGCGCTAAAAAGAATAACAAACTTTTCCTTTAAAACTTTTTTTACTATCAACTTATAACGTCATTACACAATTTATATGATATAAAAGCTTGTCGCGAGATATACCTGTGTAGATAAACAAGTAAAATAAATAACTTGACCTGATTGATTTTGGTTTTTAAAAATTCAAACTAAGTAAATATGAGTACTTAAATATTGCGACAAGCTTTTATATCATATAAATTGTGTAATGACGTTATAAGTTGATAGTAAAAAAAGTTTTAAAGGAAAAGTTTATTTTATTCTTTTTAGCGCGTTTAAATAAAAGCTTGTTCTTAAAAAAGTTTTTTTACATTTAATTTATTTTTTATTTGATTAACTACTGTTTTAATAAACCTGGTATTAAGAAATGTTTGAATAACATCACAAAAGTCACAACATGTCAACAACTTTAGAACCAAACTTTGGATTTGGCGACCAAAATTTATGTGAATACCTTGTTTTTTACATTTTATTTATAATAAATGTGGTTTCAAAGCACAAGAAAACAGTAGAATGTTCATTATTTCAAAAAAAAAACTTTCAAATGAATCTAAAAGGAACCATACTCTTTGACTTACCTAAGCTTTTAAAGTTGAATTATTCATGTATAATTTGAATTCATTATTCTGACATGACGCATTTAATTTCTGGAAAGTTTGGGGTTTTGTACCTTTGTACGATTTTAAACGTTTTATTATTAAACATAAACATGTTAAAAAAGGTTTTGATAGAAACAATGTTTCCAATAGCAGAAATTCGTAAAATATTTGAAGAGGTAAAAAACAACACGCGAGATTCCAGAAAGTAAACAAACAGCTACAATTATTCACTTCACTTCTTTCCTGAACAAGTTACGGATCAAAATAAATCCTTTTAATCAATTTAAAATATTTGATGAGGCTGAAAAGTAGCAAGTGTCTTTTGTTTTGAAATGAAAGGGGCGTGGCAATCAGCTGGTTTTGGGTTTGACGGATGTAAACAAATTTTTAAAAAATATTAAAAATACTTCTAATTCAACTAGAACAAAAAATTAAATTGCAGTAGAAAGAGAAAGAGTGGTATTTTATTTTTCAATCAAAATTGAAAAATCGATTTTTGGATCGACTTTTGTGAAGTGACCCCCTTAAATACACTTAATTGAGTTATGACAGAAAATCATGTAGAAATCACTACATTGCTGTGTGCGTTGGCTTTCCAAAAGAAATTATCTAACAAGATTTTGGAATTTGGACGCATGTTTTAAAATACCTGCAATAAAACTATGAACTGTCCAGTGAGTGGTTGCTACTCAAGAATGATGACTAGTTATGGGATTTAGTTATTCTTACTGATATTAGGGGCATTTAAATTTGTGATTACTAGTAAAATATTGTATTTTTTCCTACCCTAGTTGGTTATACATCTTCTTTTGTGAAAATATTTTTTTTTAACTCAATTGTGGAGAAAAAGGATTAACACGTTTAACATTAATGCAGGAACTATCTACCAAACTTAATAATGTTCCGAACTATGAAAGATTTGAGAATTCAATATCCACATTTTGTAGGATTCATTCAGAGGTAGGGCTGACGATTTTCACTATAAAAAAAAATGTAGATCTTTTCAGAAATCCTTTTTCAATTTCTATGTAAAATGTTAATTGTTACCCACTTGATATTCAACCTATATCACCATACTACAATGAAAAGCAAATATAAGGAATTATTTTAACTGCATATTGAATTTTGGAAATTTGTACGCGATTTTTAAAATCTACACGATTTGGCTGTCAGATATTGTTGTAGATTTGGATCAACATATGATTACGAATTTTTATGAGAACGAACGAACAATTATGAGAACGAATTTTTTCTACTATGAATAAAATAAATCAAAATACTTCTCAAAACTAACAGATATGCATTTAAAACAGCCTAATTTTGTTAGCATCTTTAAGAACTTTTCCTAAAACAAATGGCTTAGTAAAAAAAACCACACGATAAATTCAAAAGTCACATTAAGCAAGTACTGATTGATTAGTAATTATTTAGAATTAAATGTTTCAAGTTATTCATTTTTATTTTATACCTAACCTAACTGATTGATTGTGAACCTGTAGAAACTTTATTAACAATTAAACCAAAGTTTGTTCTTCTGTTTTATTTATTATATTATTTTTAAGTTTTCACGACTTAAGACGTACATAAAAAAATGCTATTTCTGTAAAAATTCCTCTAAAAAGTAACATTTTTTTCACCTTTTCACATTTCTTTTTGTTTGTTGAAAAAGTTGATGGTGGCACGCATAATTTTATTATCAGTTAATGGCACCCTTCCGAAAAAGATTGGCCACCCCTGGTCTATAGGAAAGTGCATTTCTGCCACTTTCAGCTTTTGTGAATTTCAATTTGACATATGATTCTGAATGTTCAGTTGTTAAACAACTTCTTTGTGGATTCATAATAGATTTCATATGAGAAAAAAATTGTTCACATATATAAATAGAACCAAAAGTGGAAAGCAGAGCACATGAAATTTAATCATATCGAAAGCAATTTAAAGCAGCTGTCGATATATCGATAGAGTTATCTTCCAGATCTTTTCATGATTCCCTAAATTTTGCTTTCAATAATTCTGAAGATTTTTTTTTCACGACGAAACAATGAGTGATGTTTCATTTTATATAAGTATAACACGATCGTTTTAATTTGAATTGAATATTTAACGTTAAGAATAAGTCACGTATAATTTGTGAGGATGTTATTTTTTCTTACATAAGTTATACAAACTGCACGCAAGCAAATTCAGCTGAATCGCATTATGACAAAGAAAGTAAGAAATAGCCCTTGAGTAAAAATGCGTTAGGCACGGAGAGGAGGAACAGAGAGCGATTTAACTTTATCTCCTAACTTTGTAGAGTGGTGCAGAGTGCCACTGAGAATAGCTCTTCGCGCCACATGTGCCATGTGTGCCATTGGTTGCCGATCCCTGATCAACACTGTCACTTGTTTATCACTGAATATTCTAGGAAATATTTTAACATTTCTCAAATATGCTTACTTTCTGAAAAACGTTTATTTTATCTATTAATATGCTTTTAGAAGCAGAATATCTTTCACTCTCTTCCCTAATTGTCATTTCCTTCATTTTAACTTTTCCTATGGTTTTTTTCCCCTAATTCTTTTCCTGCCATTTGACATAATTTATTCATTCAATCAGCGGGAAAAAAACCATAACAATATATATTTTATAGACCTTAAATATTGTGTCCGATACTACTCGAACGCCATAGAGCAAAACATCGATTACTACATATGTAAACTCTACAATAAGAAAAACAAACAAAAAATCGGCGTACCAAGCAGGAATTACCCGATTGTAATGAAATTTCGTATGCAAAGAAATTTTGATCTATTTCTGGCCACCTTGGCAAGGTTATCAGCTTACTCCTTGCTGAAGACGTCTACGTGGGGGTGTAAATTTGTAGATAAATGTATATAAGGAGCGATATTCTCAATCTGATGGTGGAAATTTCTGTTACATTTAGACTGCGATATCTTACGTTGGTTGTAACAATGCCTTGTCGATGTATTCGTGCACATTACGATCAGATGTCAGAGTTTGAAAGAAGTCAATCGATAGAATTGAAAGAGGCTGGTTGGACGAATCATCACTCGACATCTGGGTTGAAGTGATGTGTCGATTAGACGATGCTGGCAAGAGTGGATCAACAACGGCAAATATCAGCATCAGAGTGGCAGCGATTGACCAAGGACCGCAACAGAGCAGGAAGAGAGAGCGATTGTGAGAGCAGCTGTCACACAGCACTGGATTCTTCGTTATGAACTATTCACCATGTGGACTGCAATGCGTACAACTTGACTCTCTACAGACGACTGAGAGAGCGGATTTTACGCTCGGTATACCGTTACGTCGCTTACTTCTCACACCTGTATACCGTCAAATCCAATTACAGTGATGCCGCGCGGGCTCGATCAACATGAAACTAGTATGCTGACTGGGGACGTATAGTCTTTAGTGACGAATCCCGTTTCCAACTGGGTCCTGACGACAAAGGCAGACATGTCTGGAGACGTGTTGGGGAGCATGGGGATCCTACCCTGATTATCGCACGCCATACATGTCTACAACAGGTTGTTATGTTGGGGTTTGCCATCTTTTTTGATAGCCGGACTCCTAGACGTGTTGCTGTGAGTTGTCTTCAAGCCTAATTTACATTTTCTTGCCCGGCTACATCACCTGATCTTTCCCATAGAGCAAATTTGTGACCTTTTTGGAAGGCGATAACATCCATCCAGAATGCTGACGATTTAGCCAACAGTTGAAGGCAATTTGGCACGAAATTCTGTAGGACACCATCCGAGAACTTCATCAGTCTATGCCACGCAGGGTGACAGCCTACATCCAGGCTAGAGGTTTACTATATATATATATATATATATATATATATATATATAGATATATATATATATATAGGCTAATGACTTCCTCCCTTTGTAACGGTCAAACTCTGGAATAATCATTCAATTGTTCGAAAATTTTAATTGTTTGTTTTTCTAAGTATGTTTTTTACATTCACTAATTTTTATCGTAGTTGGGCTACTCTTTCTTGGTGCATCGTTTATTGGTTGTAGAGTATATTTTGATAAGTATAGTTTTGAGGCTGTGGCTGCATATATATATATATATATATATATATATAATATAGACGACTTTGATTACAATATATTTCTCTCTTGTACTGTACATGTGTATTTCAAAATAAGAAAATAACTTTCAAAAAGAAAAATAACTTTTTACATAAACTTTTCCATTTTTTGTTAAACTTTCTTTATGCAAAAAGTAAATAAATAAATAAAACATAAATGAGGAGACAGAGAAATGTATATAAAAAAAATTTATATATATTTAGTATTTAAATAAAGAATTAATGTAGGTGGGGAGTCGAATGGTATAAAAGTGTAATTCAATTCCAAGATTCCATTATATTTTTAAAAAGCATGGAAAATTAATACGTTATGTAAGTATTTAATACATGCAAATCAAAGCGTATTTTTGTACGAGAAATGGAATTATTATTGTTGTTATAATGTAAGTTTCTAACACGGAATGATCCCCCCCCCCCCCCCGTTAAACAATTAATAATTTCGTAATGATCTCAGAATGTAAGATACTGACTTCTTAACAATGAAATTCTGAAAAAAGTGTTAAATTTGTAGAAAAAGGTAATTTTTTTGTCATTTTAATTTTTAAATATATCGAAATAATCGGTATATTTATTAAAGCTTTTCAAATATAATCAATGGCGGGCACAAGAGTGAGATTTGAGACTTTTTATTTTATATCTAACTTAACTGAAAGAGACTTTGTTAACAATAAAACCTTAGATTGTGTGTACTTTCGTCTTATTTATTATATTATTTTTAAAGTTCGACTTCTCTTGGACTTTTATTTAAAAATGTGTTGCTTGCGTAAAAATCTCTTAATAAGACTATAAGTA